>JAREIK010015657.1:0-10419 GCA_029783825.1 Sapria himalayana | reverse complement strand
TTTCTTTGAGAGTTATTGAATTTCCTAGAATTATTCTTTCGAAACTAAGCAACCTAAACTGATTCTTTTAATTAAGGCTCAGTTTCTGGTTCTGTATTAATAACAATTTATTTCAGGGGTTCTAAACGATGGATGCAGAATTGGAAACATGGGAATGAATTGAAGATGACTTGAAATTGGAATGGACGTTGGGGCTCAATGTCATGATTGCGATATGGGGAGTCTCGACATTACATTTTGAGCCTCTTAATTAATGATTTTCAATGAATCCTATTTTTAATGCTAGAACGCCCAAAATGAAAGGTTTAAAACCTATTTTATTGAGATTTGGACAATTCTGGTCAGACCTAAAGATTTTTGTTGCGACCTGAAATGTGGTCACGATAGGGGAATTGATGTCACGACCTGCTCTTTTCTTTCCTTAGTTATTTTAGTCGTGACCTCAATTTCACTGTTGCGACTTTCTTTTCTACTTTATTGTTTCAACGTCCAGCATTCTTGGTCGCGACTTGTGAATTGATGTTGCGACCAGAAATTGCGACCTAGAAAATTTCCAGTCTCATTGAACAATTCAATTCATAGCAATTTCAATTAACCAATCTAATCAAAACCAATACAATTCAATTATATTCATCATTCAAATATTCAACGAATCCATTCACTATGCATCAGATTCAAAATTTAAGCACAAAAATAAAATAAAATTCCCCCAAACTTCAATCATGCCATATCAGAGACAAAATTTAAATGAGTTCAAGAAAAGTATACTGCCCCTTTTTGTCTCTTTTGCAGATTGGAAGTTTGATTGTAGATGTTCCCCCTTTTGCACATTCTTATTGTCCTGCAAAACTAAAAAAATATGATTACTTACTCTTCAATTAGTGATGAATAAAATTACACAAAGCTATTAGAAATTTAAACACAAAAAATATAACAGGAAAAACTTAAAACAAACTGATGTGGATTGCCTTCCACAAAGCTGCTCAATTTTTAGTCTTTAGCTGGACTTGCTGCTACCATATTTCTGTTTCTTCAAATTTTCTCATTCAGAACTAAGAGTCACTCTTCCACTTGCATTCTCCCAAGGTAGTGCTTTAATCTCTGACCATTAACTTTGAATTCCTCATGATTGCTGGTTCTAAGTGTCACTGCCCCAAAATTTGTACTTGATACTACTGTATATGGTCCACTCCATTTTGATTTAAGCTTCCCTGGAAAGAGTCTTAGTCTGGAGTTGAATAACAGGACCTGATCTCCTGCCTTGAATTCTCTCCTCAAAATTCTTTGATCATGCCATTTTTTTGTTTTATCTTTGTAGATTCTGGCACTATCATAGGCTTCATTCCTCAACTCTTCCAATTCATTTAGCTGGAGTAGCCTCTCTTCTTTAGCAGCCTTGAAATCAAAATTTAGCTTCTTGATGGCCCACATAGCTTTATATTCTAGCTCAAGAGGTAGGTGGCAAGGTTTTCCAAAGACCAGCCTGTATGGGGACATTCCAATGGGAGTTTTAAAAGCAGTCCTGTATGCCCAGAGTGCATCATCAAGCTTCAGAGACCAATCTCTTATGCTGGAGCTTACAGTCTTTTCAAGAATTTTCTTTATCTCCCTGTTGGAAATTTCAGCTTGCCCATTTGTTTGAGGATGATAAGCCAAGCTCATAATGTGTTTGATACCATATCTACCCATGAGTTTGTCAAACACCTTATTTGCAAAGTGGCTTCCTCCATCACTGATTATAGTTCTGGGTGTCCCAAATCTGCTGAGAATATTTCTTTGTAAAAATCCCACAACTGTGTTAGCATCATTTTTGGGACAAGCTGCTTGCCTCAACCCATTTTGATACATAATCTACAGCTAGGAGTATGTATATATTTCCAAATGAAGCTGGAAAAGGCCCCATAAAATCTATTCCCCATACATCAAATAATTGCACCACCAGGATACCTTGCAGGGGCATTTCATGCCTTTTGCTGATATTTCCCATTCTTTGGCATTGATCACATAGCTTCACCCATTCAAAACAGTCCTTGAAAATAGTAGGCCAATAAAATCCAGACTGGAGAATTTTGTGGGCTGTTTTGTCTCCTGCAAAATGTCCTCCATATGGTGATGCATGACATTCCTGTAAAATCTTGCTTTGCTCACCTTCTGGTACACATCTTCTGATGATCAGATCAGCTCCTCTTCTAAACAGTAGTGGGTCATCCCAGATGTAGTACCTGCTGTCAGTCCTTAGCTTTTTTCTCTGCTGGTAGCTGAATTCTGGTGGCATAATTCCACAAGCTAAGAAGTTCACAATATCAGCATACCAAGGTGATTGGAGTGACAGCTGGAATAACTGCTCATCTGGAAAATTTTCTGCTATTTCTCTTTCTTCTTCTTGTACAGCAGGTTTTCTCCACTCTTGACAAGTGATCAGCTATCACATTGTCACAACCTTTCTTGTCTTTTATTTCTAAATCAAATTCCTGTAATAACAATACCCACCTGATCAGTCTTGGCTTTGCTTCTTTCTTTGCCATTAGATATTTAATTGCTGCATGATCAGTGTGTATAATAACATGGGACCCCAAAATGTATGGCCTAAATTTTTCACATGCAAATACTATTGCCAGCATCTCCTTTTCAGTAGTAGAGTAATTTTCCTGAGCTTCATTGAAGGTTTTGCTGGCATAGTATATGGCCTTGAATACCTTTTTCAGCTTTCTGTCCCAATACAGCTCCCATTGCAAAATCACTGGCATCACACATGATTTCAAATTCTCTGTTCCAATCTGGTTTTGCCATGATGGGAGCTTCAACTAGTCTGGATTTGATTTCTTCAAAAGAATTCTGGCAGGATTCATCAAAATTGAACTTAGTATCTTTTTCCAGCAATCTGCATAGTGGTCTAGCAATTTTTGAGAAATCTCTGATAAATCTTCTGTAAAATCCAGCATGTCCTAAGAAACTTCTAATTCCCTTGACTGTAGTGGGTGGTATCAGATTTCTTATAATTGAAACTTTTGCTTGGTCTACTTCTAGCCCTGCTGCAGAAATCATGTGCCCTAGGACAATTCCTTCTGTAACCATAAAGTGGCATTTTTCCCAATTCAGAGCTAGATTCTTGTCCTTGCACCTTTGAAGTACTGTCCCCAAGTTATGCAGGCACTGTTCAAAACTGGATCCATACACTGTGAAATCATCCATGAAGATCTCCATAACTTCTTCTGCTAAATCAGAAAATATAGACATCATGCATCTTTGGAAGGTACCAGGAGCATTACACAAACCAAATGGCATTCTTCTAAAAGCAAAAGTACCAAATGGGCATGTAAAGGTGGTTTTCTCCTGATCCTCAGGTGCAATGGCAATTTGGTTATATCCAGAGTATCCATCAAGAAAACAAAAGTGAGGGTGTCCTGCCAACCTATCCAGCATCTGATCAATGAAAGGCAGGGGAAAATGATCCTTTCTTGTTGCAGTGTTTAGTTTTCTGTAGTCAATACACACCCTCCATCCTGTCACAGTTCTTGTAGGAATCAGTTCATTCTTTTCATTTCTGATCACAGTGAATCCACCTTTCTTAGGAACCACATGTACTGGGCTCACCCAAGAACTATCTGATATAGCATATATAAAACCTGCATTCAACCATTTCAGAACTTCTTTTCTGACAACTTCTTTCATCACAGGGTTCAGCCTCCTTTGATGCTCAATAGAAGTTTTTGCATTATCATTCAGCAATATTTTGTGCATACAAATGGAGGGACTGATACCTTTCAGATCCTCAATTGACCAAGCAATAGCTTCCTTGTACTTTCTCAGAATTTCCAGCAGCTTCTTTTCTTCAGATTCAGTCAATGCAGCTGATATGATGACTGGTTTTCTCTTTTCTGGTTCTAAGAACTCATATTTCAAATGACTGGGCAATTCTTTCAATATTAACCCTTCTGCACTAGTTTCCTGCTCAGTAGTTTTCTGTCCCTGGCTGCATACATCATCTTGACTGTTTTCATTCATGCTCGAGACTGTTTCTTTGTTATACAAATTTGAAGGCAACATTTCACAATCAATACTCTCAAGATACTGAAAATTCATCTCAATTTCATTGATAGAATGTTGAAGAGTACAGTCAGAATTCAACTCAACACTGAGAAGACTATTGTTTTCTACAGCCATACAACTTTCTGCATCTACATCAGGGTGTTCCAAACTCCTATTAAGATTAAAGTGCACTGCTTCATTCCCCACCCTTAGTGTCAGTTCACCTTTCTGCACATCTATCAAGGCAGCTCCAGTTGCTAAGAAAGGTCTTCCTAGCAGCAAAGGAACTTGGGTGTCTTCCTCCATCTTCATAATAACAAAATCCACAGGGAAGATGAATTTTCCCACCTTGACAAGCACATCTTCAAGAACACCTTCTGGTTGTGCCATTGATCTGTCAGCCATTTGCAATGTGATTGCTGTTGGGGTAAGTTCCCCCAAACTCAGTCTTTGCACCACTGATAGAGGCATCAAATTTATACTAGCACCAGAATCACATAAGGCCTTCTTGAATTCATATTTCCCTATGGAGCAGGGGATGGTGAAACTGCCTGGGTCCTTCATTTTTGCTGGGAGCTTTTGCTGGATAACTGCACTGCAGGTAGCAGTCAAGTTCACTATTCCTTCCTCAGCTATTTTCCTTTTCTTGTTCAGTATCTCCTTCAGAAATTTTGCATAGTTAGGCATTTGGTTGATTACCTCTGCAAATGGGATATTGATTTCTATCTTCTTGAAGATGTCCAAGAATCTAGAAAACTGCTCTTCCCTTTTTGCCTTCTGAAGCCTCTGGGGAAATGGCACTGTAGGTGTATAAGTTGGTACTCTTCTCCTTCTGTTTCTGCTCACTACTTCCTTCAGGTTGTTCAGTCTGTATCTTCTTCTTTGCTTCTGTATTCTTTTCAGGCATGCTCTTCTCTCCTTCCTTTCCAGTTTCTTCTTGTTCTGCA
Organism: Sapria himalayana; assembly: GCA_029783825.1. Lineage (NCBI taxonomy): Eukaryota > Viridiplantae > Streptophyta > Magnoliopsida > Malpighiales > Rafflesiaceae > Sapria > Sapria himalayana. The sequence goes on along the minus strand of JAREIK010015657.1, from coordinate 5,443 downwards.
TCAATCTCTTCTTTCCTTTCTTGCTTGCTGTTGTTTCCCACTTCTTAACTGAACTGCCATGCAGTCCTTTGGATTCTTTTGAGTGTCACTAGGGAATGTACCCTTGCTCTGATTTGGCATATTAAGGGCCAGCTGCCCTACTTGTGTCTCCAAGTTCTTCAATGAGGCACTTGTATTCTTCTTAAATACTTGAGTATCAGACTTGAAAGCTTCCAAGTCAGACAGTTTCTGTTCATGGAAGTGTATAAGCCTCTTGTTGTCCCCCATGAACTGCAGCATTTGTTCTTCAAATGGTTGAGTCCTCCTATGACCCTGATAGTCATTCCTGCCTTCACCCCCTTGATGCTGCTGCTGGAACCTTGGTGGCTGCTGATATCCCTGTTGAGGATTCTGTCCATGCCTTGGGCCTTGTAATGCCCCTCCACCATATGAGAAATTCTCATGGTTCCTCAGTGCTGGACTGTAATGTGTGGGCAGGTTAGGATTTGGTTTGAAATGATAACTTCTTGGTTCATTCACGTACTTAACCTCCTCAACCTCATAAGCGTCCTCTTCTGTTGGTATTTCAGCACTTCTTCTCATTGCTTCTCTTTCCACTGCTCCTATCTCATGAGCAGTGTGCATTTTTCTTTCCTGTTTGTCCATCCTGTGCATGATGGCATCTAACTTTGCCTCCATAGCTGTCATTTTACTCAGCTCCATGACCCCTTTTCCTCTGCTATTACCCCTTGAAAACTCAGATGGAGCTTTCATATTGCACTTGGCTAGGTCTTCTATCAGATCCCTAGCTTCTTCAGCACTTTTTCTTTTGAATGCTCCACAGCACGAAGCATCGATAATGCCTTTAGATGTATCATTTAAGGCATGATACACTATATCCATCTGGGTTTTTAAATCAATTCCATGCATAGGGCACCTCTTCAACAACCTCTTGAATCTCTCCCAGGCTATATATAGGCTCTCATCTTCCCCTGTTGGAACACTATTATCTCTCTTCTTCTCTCAGAGGTGAGAGATGGGGGAAAGAACCTGCCCAAGTATGCTTCCACCAGCTCTTCCCAAGTATCAACTGAACCATATGGTAATGACTCATACCATGTGGCTGCTATATCTCTTAAGGAAAATGGGAAGAGATGCAGCTTTATCACCTCTGGCCTCACACCATTCAGCTTCACTGTATTTGCCATCCTGAGAAATCTACCCAGGTGCTCGTTGGGGTCTTCAGTGGGGTGGCCAGTGAACTGATGCTGCTGCACCATTGTTATCAAAGCTGGCTTTAGTTCGAAGTTATTTGCATCCACAGTAGGCTGTCTGATTGCAGAATATTCTTCCTGAATGATAGGCCTCCAGAAATCCTCCATTGTGTCAGTAATAGGAGGCCTTCTGGCTGCTGTCCTTTGCTCCTCTGTCTGGTCATGTCTCTCATCTGCCATAGCTGCGTTCTCTGCTCTTTTAGTCTTTCTTAAGCTTCTGAGTGTTCTTTCCAATTCAGTGTCTGCTGGCAACAGGTCTGAATCCTGTTTCCTATGCATTAAAGGATTTCCTGAAATTGAAACACACTCAGATTAATAGGATTAGTCAAACTAAAAAAATTATTTTCAACATGGCTTGTTAAAGATCAGTGGTTGGTATAGCCACTGCTTGTAAAGCTGTTTTTGTTCTTTTCTTTTATAAAATGTCCAAATTAGCATTTCCCTCTTTTGTTAGAATATTGATCTATTTAATCCTTTCAATCCCCGGCAACGGCGCCATAAAACTTGTTTGCCTTTTTCTATATAGACTAAAAACCCCTCAAATTCACATAGTTACAAGAGCCTTACAATTCTCTTGCACCCATGTCACTTTGGATAAATTGGCTTGATTAAATAGATCTTCTTGATTGTTTAGGATTTTAAAATTGGGTTTAGTCTATGACACTGCAAGTGCACAGGTCATACAAGTAGTAAAATCTGAATGTAAGTCCAGGTATCATTCCCACAGAGATTGGCAAGAATTAAAAAATCAATTACCCCAACTACTGAAGTTCTATGCTATTTGGACTAAAGAGAATGATAGTGAAAGTTTGATCTAGAAAGAATAATAGATCCTAGACTATTAGCTAAAAATAGAAATTGGAATAACATGAAAATAACCAAAAATAAAAGTATAAAGAGCAAAATACTGGATCTAATCTGTTCCCTGTGAGAAACGAAAACTATCAGTGAATTACAATGAAACAGTCAATTCCTACACGAAAATACATTGCTCTATTGTATTGATGGATCTGGATTTGTCCAAGATTGCCTAAATGTTGCAGTTGGATTTCTCCACATTCACTGGTTAGAAAGCTCTTGCTTCTCTCGAAGTCAAGATTCGAACCAGTTACTTGTATTTCATGCTTTCTTGCAAGATCTGGGTATTTTTCTTTCTCAATACTTCACACCCATTCTTGATGACTGCAGATCTTTTGCTTTCCTTCTCAGGATTTTTGCAAAAGTTCTACCACTTAATTGGTGGCTCATCCTTCAGATCTATTGGTTCGTCCCTTTCCCTTGATTAGATCTCAGCTAACACAGGGTCGGGAACTTCCCTTTAGATTAAGGTGAACTCTCTGATTATTTATATTGTTAAATGCTCCCCTCCAACTTCAATTATGAGCGAATGGGGTATTTATCAAAATGAACTTTCAGAGCTCAGCAGTTCATCAATGGTAGTCTAACATACCCATAAGAGAATGCTCTCAGCTCTCAGGAATCTCCATCTCTGTGTCACGCAGAGGGCATCCTGGAAATCAGAGCAAGATACACTTCCTTAAACTGGTATTCGGTACTACTATTGGGAACTTATCGATTCAAAAACGACACCAAGTAAGTAAATCCCAACCCAAATAATTTTCTCCAGATTTTGCAGAAAAGACTGTAACTAACTCTAATTCAAATCTAGCAGAGCTGCGTTCCAATTACTGCATTACGATTAAAGAAATGGAGTACCGATCACATACATCCACTATAATCGCAATGAAACTGAGAAGAAATGAATTCCAGAAATTTGTCTAGATTTCATAAATTTTCAGGCAGTAATTTTAAGAAGAAAAATAACATAAATAGAAATCCAGCTCCACTCGTTTCTGCACAGTTCGCAGATTCAGATCCAGAAAAGAATTCAAGAACAAGAAATAAAATAAAAAATAAAAACTAAAATTCTACTCTAGACTATACACTGAGTTCCTCTCCGTTCCCCTTTTTCTGGGTAGTGAAGACGGAAGCTACTTTACTATTCTAACACTGTCTATTTATAACTGTCAAAAGAAATTGGGCCTAATGCAAAAAGCTCCAGGTGGAATTCCCAAAAGAAAGCCCAGTTTACTGTCCTAGGTCGCGACCTCAAGCTGGTGTCGCGACCTGGATTTTCCTTGTTTTCTCTTGTTCAGTTACGACCTTGTTACTTCTTGTTGCGACCAGATTCCTGCAGCTGCTTGGATTAATGGTCGCGACATCGTTTGTGGTCGCGACCTTGTTGGCTCAGTGTTTCTCAAGAATTGATGTCGCGACCACGGTTTCACGTCGCGACCTCGTTGTCTTTCCCTTCTTCTGCATTCTGAGTCACGACCTCAGTTCTGAGTCAGGACTCCTCTTCCTTGTGCGTTGCACGTCGTGACCTTCAGTCTTAGGTTGTAACTATATTTCTATTTCAACTGCCTAAGTTCTAGGTTGTGACTTCCTTTTTTCTGGTCGCGACCTCTTTTGATGCTCATTACCCTTCTTTCTGGTCGCAACCTCAATTCTTTGTTGCAACCAGTTTCCTCCTTCCAACCTCTATTCCAGGTCGCGACCTCAAGGTGATGTCGCGACCTCATGTTGCTCTTTTTCTGGTCGCATGTAGTCCCAATTGCTCAAAAGTAGTTGCGACCTGGATTTCTTCTGCTCAGTTCTTCTTCAGGTCGCGACCTGAATGAGTGGTCGCGACATCGTTTGTGGTCCTTGATTAATAAATGGTCGCAACTTCAGTTTCTTGGCAAGGACTTCGTTTGGCTTCGCTTCAGGTTGCGACCTCCCTTTTGTTCTTCAACTCTTAATTTGGTTGCAACTTCAATCTTTCTGTTGAGACTCCAGTTCCCGTTTTCATGTCGCGACCTCAACGGCACGTCGCGACCTCAAATGGAGCCCTTCATTTAAAACTAGTTGCAACTTCATTTTCTTGCAGAGACCTCCCTTGTGGCTTCATTGACGGATCCACGTCGCGACCTCAGATTGACGTCGCGACCTCAGTTATATTCAATTGGCGTCGCGACATCAGAGTGGTGTCGCGACTGAAGATTCTACTTTGAATAATTCCTTTAGTCTCAACCACACTTCCTTTGTCGCAACCTCTTTCACTTGTTGCTTTGGTAATTCTGGTCGCAAGCTCAACTTCAAGTCACGACTTCGCTTGCTAAGGTCTTCTATTTCTTCCTCAAGACTGATCTTGGTGATGTCGTGACTTGGAAATGACTGAACAAATGAGCTTCCTGTCGCGACTCCGATTTTCAGTTGCGACTTCATTTCTGCTTGTAGGCTGATCTCTTCTGGTTTTTGCTGGGATTTTCGCTTCTGCTGTACTTTTCTGCAAAATTAAATTTGAGCAAATTACCCTAGGTTTCTGTATATGAATCAACAATTAACTTGTAATAACTTCAGAAAAATGGATTAAAATCAAATGAGTTTTTAGACTCTTCATTAACCTGCTCCAGAAATTTAATCTCCAAATCAAAGATAAGAAAGGGGTGGAGAATGTAGTGGCAGATCACCTCTCCAAACTAACCATAGCTCATGAATCCCATAGTCCTCCCATCAATGATGAATTTCCTAAGGAGTCTTTGTTGCTTGTAGAGAAGGCCCCCTGGTATGCTCATATTGCTAATTATTTAACAACAGGGGAGGTCCCAGGTGAATAGAAAGCAAAGGATAAGAAATACGTCTTCGCCAAAATTCATTCTTATTATTGGGAGGAACCATTATTATTCACATACTGTGCAGATCAAATATTAGAAGGTGTATGCTTAAAGAAGAACAACAGGGGATTCTCAGCCACTGCTATGAAAATGCATGTGGAGGTCATTTTGCTTCACAAAAGATAGCTATGAAGGTCCTGTAACCCGGTTTCTACTAGCCATCTCTCTTCAAAGATGCTCATACCATGTGCTGAACTTGCGATCGATGCCAAAGACTTGGGAAGCTTACTCGCTGGAATATGATGCCTTTGAACCTAATTTTGGTAGTAGATCTATTCGATGTTTGGGGCATTGACTTCATAGGGCTATTCCCTATGTCTTTCGGTTATTCGTGCATCTTGGTGGGGGTTGACTATGTTTCTAAGTGGGTTGAGGCCATTCCTTGTGAAACAAATGATCATAGGGTGGTGCTTAAATTTCTAAAGGAGAATGTCTTCTCTAGATTTGGAGTGCCTAAAGCCATAATCAATGATG
>JAREIK010015656.1:0-15480 GCA_029783825.1 Sapria himalayana | reverse complement strand
CTTGCCCTTCCCTCTGTTCTTTGGTCCTTTAGTTATACCTGTTAAGGTCAGAGGGGAGGCTCTGGGGTAGGTTTCCTCGATCCCCCATTCTTCCTCAACTCCCCCTTGGATGCAGAGTCTGGTTATTGTGGCTGGGTGTGGAATCATCCCCCTGCATTTGCTTTCAGAGTAGCCCAAGATAGACTTTTCAATAATTTTTCCCACATTTATCTTGTAACCCTTCAGCAATGCGTAGAGGAGGATTGCTTCCTCTCTTCTCACTGTGCTTAGATGCTTAGATGGCATAAGGACAGAACTGATAAAGTAGAACCATACCTTGGCTTCTTCAGTCAGGTCTCCTTGGCAATGGATTTAAAAGGGGTTTTCTTTGTCCCTTTCCATTCTCCTTTTCCAGCCGTTAGTAGGTCCACTATTTTTGGTGTTCTGGTTCCTTTAGTTGTTTCTTGAACTTCGAACCATCTTTTTGCACCCTCAGACTGAACAATCTATTTATCTCTTCTCTACTGAACTCTACCCAATGTCCTCTTGACATATACTCTTTTCCTTCTTTCTCTACCATATTCGCAAAGAATTCTTTCACTAAAGAAGCATAACCAGGTTCTTTGTGTTCACCAAGTGACTGCCATCCTCTCTTTTCCAGCATTTCAACAAAAGGAGAGATAACTTTTTTGAACCCCCTTTCAGCAATGAAGCCTTCGTCCTTCAAACTTCTTTCCATTAGAGCTGCTGCCTTTTCTTAAATAAAGTTCCCTACTCTGGCTTGCTATCCGCTCCCCTTTTTCTTTTCTTGATTCTTCTCCTATTCTGCTGTTGCTTTTCATTTTCTCAGCCCATGTCCTCAACTTGCACTACTGCACTTGAGAATCTTGTTCTGTTTGATTTTCCAGCTCAGTGTACTCTTCCATATTTCGTTGAGGTTTGGAATCAGGGTGGTAGATCAGACATGGTAGGGTCAGGATTTCGGAGCTCTAGGGTTTTAGGGAATGAGATGGTAGAGATTTGAGTAAAGAAGCTGAGAAGGTTGAGAGTTTATGAGAAAGGTGGCTCTTCAGTTTTCAAAAATTTTCTATTTATAAGCCAACTGGTTTATTTTGTCCTACATTAAATGTCGCGACAACACCTGCCCTAGGGTTTGTTTTATCATTAATGCTCTGTCGCGACATACAAAAATAGTTGTCGCGACACAAGGTTAAAAAAATTTTGAGACAGAGCCGGTCAAATGTAGCGACATAAAAGAAAATTTGTGACATTCCTTAGTGCTCTTCTGAATTTATGTCGCGACACTGGAGAATTGTGTTGCGACATAAACTTCCCTTTCAATTTGCTTCCTAATTCAATTGTGTCGCGACACAGAAAAAGTATGTTGCGACATTAACTGAAGTTTTCTGAAATTTCATCTTTCTCTGTTTTCTCTCATAAAACATTAAAAGCAACCTACATCCACTCATACTCATTTGAACATAAGTATGAAAACTTATTTAAACAATCAAAAATCTTCAATTCAAGTATGAACACTCATCTCATTTCTTAATTCAATATGCCTTACCCAGATATTCAGAATATATTTTTATTCAAACATGCTAACATTCCCCCAAACTTCAGATATGCATTATCATTAAATACAGGTTTAGGGAATTAGAATTACTCCCCCTTGTGGTCATTTTCTGCATATTTTCTTTTGAAACAGTGTGCTTCTTAATAAGGATCTTCTTGAATTTTGCTTCATTGTCCTGAAAATCAACAACTAAAATAAAACTACTAACAGATTAAACTAAACATCAAATACATCAAATTCTACTGAATTAATCTAAACTATTAAAACTTAAAAATAAAAATTCCTGCTTGGGTTGCCTCCAAGAAGCTGCTCAGTTTAATGTCCTTAGCTAGACACAAGCTGCAGAGTGTCTTCAGTTCCAGTAATTCTCTTTGTTTGCTCCTCTAGTCTGAAGCTATTCTTCATTAATCCAGTTCCCAGGCATGCTTTGTCCTACACCTTCTTGCTTCCTTGCAATTCATCATTGCCTCTCAATGTAGTTGGTGTGAGATCTTTTGGATTGATCTCAGTACTACTAGGAAATGCATTTCTGGATTAGGCTTTGCAATGATAAGGCCAACTGCCCTACTTGAGTCTCCAAGTTTCTCATTGTGGCATTGGTATTTGTTTGAAACACAGTTGTGTTTGCTTGGAAAGTTTCAAGTTCAGCAAATTTTTTCTCATGCAAATTCAAAATCCTTTTGTTTTCTGACATGAAATGAAGCATTGATCTTCAAAGGATTGAGTCCTTTTCTGACCCTGATAATCTCCTTACTGTCCCTCCGTTGTGTTGTTGTTGTTCTTGGAACCTGGGCTAAGCATAAGCTTGATGGTAATTCTGTCCAAGTCTAGGGCCCTGCTGTACTCCTCCACCATATGAAAAGCTTTCATGGTTCCTCAATGCTAGAGTATAGTGTGTTGGCAAGTTGGGGTTAGGCTTGAAGTGATAACTTCTTTGCTCATTCATATACTTGGTCTCCTCAACTTGATAGGGTTCTTCTCCAACTAGTTCCTCAAGCACTTCTTCTAATTCTTTCATCTACTACTCCACTTCATGTGCAGTTTGCATTCTTCTTTCATTGCTTCCCAGTTTGTTCATAACTGCATCCAGCTTTTGCTTCTATGGTTGTCATTCTATCAAGTCCAATAAGACCACTTCCCTTCAACCTGCTGCTGCTCCCTAAAGCTTCAGATGGAGCCTTGATAGTTGCATTTGGCAAGGTCTTCAATCACCTGCCTTGCCTCCTCTGCACTTCTTTTAAAAGCTCCACAGCAGGATGCATCAATTATACCCTTGGAGGTATAATTCATAGCATGATAGAAAATGTCCATCTTAGTGGGCAGATCTATCCCATGCATAAGGCATCTTTTTAACAGCCTCTTGAATCTCTCCCATGCATTGTTTGAGTACAACAGCACCAGTTCACAGGGTCAACCCTCTGAAGATCCTAATGTGCATCTGGGGAGATTAAGGGTGGCCAACACAGTCAAGCTGAATGGGGTGAGACTAGATGTAATCAAGCTGCAACTCTTTCCCCTTTTCATTGAGAGATGTGGTAGCAACATGGTTTGATTCATTGCCAGTGGGATCAGTGAACACTTGGGAAGAATTGGTGGAGGCCTATATGATGCAGGTTTTTTCCTCCAACTCTCACTACTGAGAGAAGAGGAGAAATAATTTTCTTCAAGCAGAGGGGAGATGAGAGTCTCTACATTGCATGGGAGAGATTCAAGAGACTGTTAAAAATATGCCAAAATAGATCTGACCACTCAGATGGACATTTCTTATCATGCTATGAATTATACCTCCAAGGGTATAATTGATGCATCCTGCTGTGGAGCTTTTAAAAGAAGAAAGTGCAGAGGAGGCAAGGCAACTGATTGAAGACCTTGCCAAATGCAACTACAAGGCTCCATCTGAAGCTTCAGGGAGCAGCAACAGACTGAGGGGAAGTGGTCTTATTGGACTTGATAGAATGACAGCCATAGAAGCAAAGCTGGATGCAGTTATGAACAAACTGGGAAACAATGAAAGAAGAATGCACACTGCACATGAAGTGGGAGCAGTAGAAGAAAGAATTAGAAGAAGTGCTGAAGGACTAGTTGAGAAGAGCCCTACCAAGTTGAGGAGACCAAGTATATGAATGAGCAAAGAAGTTATCACTTCAAGCCTAACCCCAACTTGCCAACACACTATACACCAGCACTGAGGAACCATGAAAACTTTTCATATGGTGGAGGAGCACAGCAGGGCCCTAGACCTGGACAGAATTACCAGCAAGCTTATGCTCAGCCCAGGTTCCAAGAACAACAACAGCAGAGGGACAATAGAGGAGATTATCAGGGTCAGAAAAGGACTCAATCATTTGAAGATCAGATGCTTCATTTCATGTCAGAAAACAAAAGGATTTTGAATTTGCATGAAAGAAATTTTCTGACCTTGAAAACTTCCAAGCAAACACAACTGTGTTTCAGACAAACACCAATGCCTCTTTGAAGAATCTGGAGATACAGATAGGGCAACTGGCTCAAGCTGTGCAGAAAGAGCCTAAGGATTCATTTCCAAGTGACACCAGAAAGAATCCAAAGGACTGTATGGCAGTAATTCTGAGAAGTGGCAGAGAGCTAGATGAAAGGAGAGTTGAAAAGAGGGACACTGAGGAAGAGAAACAAGCAGAAATTGGAGAAGAACTTGAGCAGCACAGTTCAGAAACTACTGAGAAAGAGAAAACAACATAAATGCAGCCCAAGCAGCAGGGGAAGAAGGAAGAAGTTAAAGCTTACAATCCTCCAGTTCCATTCCCTCAAAGACTGTAGAAAGCAAAGCTAGAGGAGCAGTTCTCTAGATTCTTAAACATGTTTAAGAAGATAGAGATCAACATTCCTTTCTCAGAGGCATTAACTCAGATGCCTCAGTATGCAAAATTCATGAAAGATATATTGAGCAAAAAGAGAAAGATTACTGAGGAAGGGATAGTGAGCCTAACAGCAACCTGCAGTGCAGTGATTCAGAAGACCTTACCAGAGAAAATGCAGGATCCAGGCAGCTTCACTATACCCTGCAAAATTGGGGATGCTGATATGGGAAAAGCATTGTGTGATTCTGGAGCTAGCATCAACTTGATGCCTTTGTCTGTTGCTAAAAGATTAAGTTTGGGGGAGCTCACTCCCACAGCCATGACCCTGCAGATGGCAGACTAGGACATTGGCTCATCCTGAGGGCATCCTTGAAGATGTGCTGATCAAAGTGGGAAAATTTGTCTTTCCAGTGGACTTTGTAGTCATTAATATAGAGGAAGACAAACAAGTCCCATTGCTGTTAGGAAGACCATTCTTAGCAATAGGAGCAGCATTGATTGATGTGAAAAAAGGGGAACTGACTCTCAGGGTTGGAGATGAAGCAGTGCACTTCAATCTCAATCACAGTTTGAAACAACCAGAACTCAGTAGTGCTGACTGTGAAATTGTAGAAACAAAAATTCTAGTCAGTTCTGAACTGACCACTGATTGTAATTTTCAGAATTCAATGAATGAGAATGAGATGAATTTCCAGTATCTTGAGCATCTTGAAGTTGAAATTCTGAACTCCAATTTTAAATTAAAAGATTCAGTATTCAGTGTTGGAGAAAACAATGCAGAAAAAGTCCAAGCAGTTATGAAGAAAAAGTTGCTGAAGAAAACAAAAGTTCAGAGGGTTTAATACTCAAGGAATTGCCTGAACATTTAAAGTATGCCTTCTTGCAACCAGAAAAAGGAAAGCCAGTTATCATTTCAGCTGGATTAACTAGGCTGGAAGAGCAAAAACTGCTGGAGACTCTCATAAAATATAAGGAAGCAATAGCTTGGTCTATAGAAGATTTGAAAGGAATCAGTCCTTCAATCTGTATGCACAAGATCCTGTTGGAGGAGAATGCTAGAACTTCTATAGAACATCAGAGAAGGCTGAATCCAGTAATGAAAGAAGTAGTCAGAAAAGAAGTACTGAAATGGCTAAATGCAGGCTTCATATATGCAATCTCAGACAGTCCTTGGGTGAGCCCAGTACATGTGGTTCCAAAGAAGGGAGGATTCACTGTGATCAGAAATGAGAAGAATGAATTGATTCCTACAAGAACTGTGACAGGATGGAGAGTGTGTATAGACTACAGGAAACTTAACACTGCTACCAGAAAGGACCATTATCCTCTACCTTTCATTGACCAAATGTTGGACAGGTTAGCAAGGCACTCCCATTACTATTTTCTTGATGGATATTCTGGTTATAACCAGATTGCAATAGCCCTAGAGGATCAGGAGAAATCAACATTTACATGTCCTTATGGCACCTTTGCCTTTAGAAGGATGCCATTTGGATTATGTAATGCTCCTGCCACCTTTCAAAGATGTATGATGTCTATATTTTCTGACTTGGTGGAAGAGGTTATGGAAATATTTATGGATGACTTCTCAGTATATGGATCCAGTTTTGAAGATTGTTTGAAAAACTTAGAAACAGTACTTCAGAGGTGCCAAGACAAAAATCTAGCTTTAAATTGGGAAAAATGTCATTTCATGGTAACTGAAGGTATTGTCTTGGGGCACAAGATTTCTGCTGCTGGATTGGAAGTAGACCAAGCAAAGATTGCTGTTATAAAAACTCTCATGTCACCTACAACAGTGAAGGGAATAAGAAGCTTCCTGGGACATGCTGGATTTTACAGAAGATTCATTAAGGATTTTTCAAAAATCTCCAGACCATTGTGTAGACTGCTGGAAAAAGATGCAAATTTTGATTTTGATGAATCATGCAGATCTGCATTTGAGGAAATTAAATCCAGATTAGTATCAGCTCCCATTATGTTGACACCAGACTGGAACAATGAGTTTGAAATTATGTGTGATGCCTAGTGATTATGCAATGGGAGCTGTATTGGGACAGAGAACTGAAAAGATATTCAAGGCCATATACTATGCCAGCAAAACATTCAATGAGGCACAAGAGAACTACTCCACCACAGAGAAGGAGATGCTAGCAATGGTATTTTCTTGTGAAAAATTCAGGCCTTATATATTGGGGTCCCATGTTGTAATACACACTGATCATGCTGCAATTAAATATCTAATGGCAAAGAAGGATGCCAAGCCAAGACTGATCAGATGGGTGCTACTGCTGCAAGAGTTTGATCTTGAAATCAAGGATAAGAAGGGTAGTGACAATGTGATAGCAGATCACTTGTCTAGATTGGAGAGAATTGCTAGAACAGAAAAGGGGACAGAAATAGCATAAATTTTTCCTGATGAGCAGCTATTGATGTTATCAGTACAAACACCCTAGTATGCTAGATATTGTCAATTACTTAGCTTGTGGAGTTATGCCATTTGAATTCAGCTACCAGCAGAGGAGGAAATTGAGAACTGATTGCAGATTGTATATATGGGATGACCCACTACTGTATAGAAGAGGAGCAGACATGATCATAAGGAGATGTGTTCCTAGAAACAGAACAGGGTGGTATTATGGAGAAATGTCATGCATCACCATATGGAGGACACTTTGCAGGAGACAAGACAACCTAGAAAATTCTCCAATCAGGATTTTATTGGCCTACTCTATTCAAAGACTGTTTTGAATGGGTAAAACATTGTGATGCTTGTCAGAGAATGGGCAACTTAAGCAGAAGAAATGAAATGCCCTTGCAAGGAATTCTTGTGGTGCAGATTTTTTATGTATGGGGAATAGACTTTATGGGACCTTTCCCATCATCATTTGGCAATATGTACATTCTCCTAGCTGTGGATTATGTATCCAAATGGGTGGAAGCAACAGCTTGTCCCATAAATGATGTCATCACAGTGGTTGGGTTTATACAAAGAAACATTTTGAGTAGATTTGGAGCACCCAGAACAATCATCAGTGATGAGGGAAGCCATTTTGCAAATAAAGTTTTTGCAAAACTCATGAGCAGATATGGAATCAAACATCTAATGGGATTGGCTTATCACCCTCAATCAAATGGACAAGCTGAAATTTCCAATAGGGAGATAAAGAAAATTCTGGAGAAAACAGTAATGCAAGCAGAAAGGACTGGTCTATAAAACTGGATGATGCACTGTGGGCTATAGAACTGCTTACAAAACTCCCATTGGAATGTCCCCATACAGAATTGTATATGGAAAACCTTGTCATCTCCCTTTAGAATTGGAATACAAGGCTATGTGGGCCATCAAGAAACTAACTGTGACTTTCAAGCTGCCAAGGAAAAGAGACTACTCCAAATGAATGAACTGGAAGAATTGAGAAATGAAGCTTATGACAATGCCTAGAATCTATAAGGAAAAGACCAAGAGGTGGCATGATCAAAAAATCCTAAGGAGGGAATTCAAGGCAGGAGAATAAGTTCTCTTATACGACTCCAGGCTCAAGCTTTTTCCAAGGAAATTGAAGTCAAGATGGAGTGGTCCATACACAGTGGTGACAAGTACACCCTTTGAAGCAGTAACACTGAAGACTTAATTTGGAAGTGAATTCAAACTAAACGGTCAGAGACTAAAGCATTATCTTAGAAGGAAGCATAAAGCAGGTAGATCGAGATTTTAAAAAGGAAAAAGAGAATTACTGAAATGAAGACACTCTGCAGCCTGTGTCTAGCTAAGGACATTAAACTGAGCAGTTTCTTGGGAAGCAACCCAAACATAATTTTTATTTTTGTTAACTTTGATTGATGTTGATTACTTTTATGATTTTGAGGTTTTAATTTTTATTTTATTAGAAGTTTTATTAGGAAGTTTGATCATTTGCTAAATTTTGATTTTGATAGGAAAGATGAACTGGAATAAGATGTTATTATAAAGCACACTGCCTCAAGTTGAATTGTGTCAAAAATAACTACAAAGGGGAGTATTTCTATTTCCCTAAATTTGTTTTAGATAATAATGCATAGTTGAAGTTCGAGAAATTTGATGATTTTAGAGCCTAATTAATTAGACAACTTTTAGGTTCTAATTGCTTAAATGCTTTGTTGAGTATTTTGATGCTAATGAGATTGTTGTTCATAATTGAATTGAGAATTTCTGTTGCTATATATGTTTTCACAAGCCTGAATTGCGTAATTGGATTGAATTGTGGGTGATTAACTAAATTGGAAGGTAGTTTAAAGTTGCAGAAATTTGGGGAAACAAATATTTGGTTGCGACAATAAAGTCTTTGTCGCGACACTATTTTATAAGTAAGGGAAAAGGTTTGTCGCAATAAGGATTTGACTGGACAAGACAACTTATAAGAAAATTAGGTCACGGCACTAGAAATTTTGGTCGCGACATCACTTACTGCAAAACGATGGAAACTTGTCGCGACCCTGTTTTTCATTGTTGCAATAGAATTTTTGAAATTAAAGTGAATGGCAACAAAAACAGTGTCGCGACCAGCTAAAAAATACTGTCACGACCTACCTTTCAGTTTTCAAAGCCAATTTCTATCGCAACAATATTTTTCTTGTCGCGATAGGGTTGTAACCTGTAGACATTTGAAACGGAAAGAAATCTGTTGGGTACAATGACACGTGTCGCGACAGATCTCTCTTGTCAGGTCTAGCCATTGTTGTGACAACCCTAAAATGTGTCGCGATATGAAATTTTTAATAATAAAGGTTGGGTGCAATTTTTAATTTGAAGAGTCACAAGATAAATTCCACATTTAAATTCAAAAGTTATTGTTGTGACCTAATCATTAATTGTCACGACATACAAAGAGAAACATTCATTTAATGAGTCATTAACTGAAGAACACTTAAAAACTGAAAAGCCCACCTCCTTCCAATTGCCTCACATCATTCATACTCTCACCTAATTTCCACATTCTTCCTCCCTTCGACATCTCAAAACCCTAGACTTCAAAGACCCTAAACCCCAAATCCAGATCTCATCAATGGCAGAACCCAAAACCTGGTCCCAAATCTCAGTGAGATTATGGAAGAGTATATAGCAAATGAAGATGAGGTTCATCTGGAACCTTAGACAGAGACAACTCCAGTGGCAAAACCAGAAGCGCGGGGAGAGGAACAAAACCTAGCTCAGAAAAGAAGAAAGTAGAAAAGAATTGAGCAAAGTGGAGTTGAGCAAACTGAAGAATCAGAAGACGATAAAGCATTCATTTTATATGAAGCCTACTCTTTCTAGGTGAAGAATCTGAGTGACAAAGGATTTATCGGAGAAACGGGGTTTGGTACGTTCATCTCACCCTTTGCAGAGATGATAGAAAAAAGGGGCTGGAGCTTGTTCTGCAAGCACAAGCCACCTGGCTTTGCTGCAGTAGTCAGGGAATTCTATGCCAACATGATAGATATGAAGGAAGATTCAGTGTTCGTCAGAGGAATATGAGTCCCCATGGGCCATGAAAGGATTAATGAAGTTCTCCAAATCAAGGATCCCAAGAATGGATCTAAGTACAAAAAACTGCTTAGAGAGCCCAACCATGAGAAGATTGTATATTTCTTGACGGCTAGAAAGGGGAAGTGGAGTTCAACAAAGAAGAATCCCTATGAATCCATCAACAGAGGCTTACTGACAAAAGAAGCTAAGGTGTGGTTTTATTTCATTGCTTCTGTCATGATTCCCACAAAGCATCTGAGCACTATAAGGGAGCAAGAAGCCATCATCTTGTATGCCTTACTGAAGGGATACAAGTTCGATGTGGGGAAGATAATTGAATCATCCATAAGGTGTTTCCACAAAAATGTAAAAAGGGACTAATCCCTTACCCAACAACAATTACTAGGCTTTGCATTTTGGCTGGAGTTCAAGGGATATGGCCAGATGAAGAAACATGTCCTAAGGTTTCTCCCTTAACATTGACAGTGGTGATAAAAAGCCCAAAGAATAGAAAGATGGAGGAAATGGAAATTGTGAAAGTAGCAGAGGAGCCTGAGGAAGAAGAACATGATCAATTAGGGATGGAACAAATCCCAGATGAGAGCCAACTGCCAGTTGAGGATGAGATGTAGAGTAGAAGAAGTCCATTAATTCACTCTTAGGATGAGATGCAGAGCAGAAGAAGTCTATAAGAAACAATTCAAGGAATTTGTCATGGAGAAGAGAGACAAGGAGCTAGAGATGGATAATAATTACAGACATAAATTATGGAATGATAGTCTGGACCAAGTGAATTCAAACTTAGTGAACATGCACAATGTGCTCACTGAATTTGAAGGATCTATGAATACCCTGGGTATTAGGCAAGATCAATTGATCACCCTGGTGGAGTACACAAATGATTATTGCCTCTTCAACAGGGAAGAACCACTAGCAAAAGAAAAGCCAGACATCTCCATCCCCAAGTTTCCTCCATCTCTAGCTAGCTTTAACCTTGAACCTCCAAACCTAAAAGGACCACCTTAGTGATCCTTTTAAAGGGTTGACTTGTAACTTAGAGTTGTTTTGGGCTAATTTGAAGATATTATCATACTAATAAGGAACGATGCATTTTCTATCCGGCACTTTCACCTTTTTTTATATTTACACCTTGTACTTTAAAATGTTAAAATGAATCTCTATTTTATTGAAAACATAAAATATAAGTCCCTTTTTAAAGACTGTTTGCACGTGTTGTTCAAACGTCGTCAAATGCTATGGGGAATAAAATTCATTTGTTACATTTCATATAGATTTAAATTTTATGTTCAAATTACAAACTTAACTTTCTTTCTTTTTTTTTTTTTAAATAGAGCAAACTTTACTTTCTTAATGAATTAATGAGTTTAAAATTAATTTGAGAATAGTCTAATTTAATATAATTTATTTTATTTATTAAATATTAAGAAATTATTAAGGATTGAGGATAAAGATTAATAGTATGATTTAAATTTAATCAATTTTTAGACACAAAAAATGGATAAATAATGTTTGATTTAAATTTAATCAATCTCGATAAATGTAAATTGGATAAAATACAAACCTTCAAACTAAACATATATTTATATTTATTAAAAATTGGAATATACAAAAATAATATTTAAATGAAAAACCTTCAAATATATTCTAAATTAATAATTTTTTACTTATTATCAAGTAATTTTAATCTAAAATGTTTTTTTTTAAATGGATATTTGATAAAATTCAAAAAGTTATTTCATTTAGATTTAAAAAATACTATGTTTCACTGAGATTTAAAATAATTTCCAATACATAGAAGGATTGAGGAAGAGGTTGTTAATCCGGATCTCATGCTAATCCGATCTCTTGACCAGGATATTACAGCAAGGCCAACCACTGCAGCTGAGGTGGGTCCTAGATCCCAGGCCTACCGAGACCCATGACTTGCCTAAGTTGGAAATGCCGTGGGCTTGGCAACCCATGGACAGTTCACGTGCTCATGGACTTAGTCCATACTAAGAAGCCGCATTTTGTGTTTCTAATGGAAACTTTACTGGCAGAAGAGAAGATGGACCATATAAGACAGCGATTAGGGTACGAGGGAAGCTTTGTGGTTGGTAGTCTTGGACATAGTGGGGGGCTATCAATGTTTTGGAAGGAGAAAAATTGGGCTCAAGTGATCGGATCTTCCAGAAATCATATAGATATTGAGGTCAGTATGCAGGATATGGGAGTATGGAGACTTACAGGTTACTATGGTTTCCCAGAGAAATACAGGCGAAGAGATGCATGGCATATGCTGTGGACTTTATCACATAAATCCCCTCTTCCATGGTGTTGTATAGGATATTATAATGATCTTCTCTTTCAAAAGGAAAAAATAGGACATCTATGCCATCATGTTGATCTGTTGCAAGGGTTCAAAGAGGCAACGGACGCTAGTGGATTACAGGACCTGGGTATGATCGAGTATCCATTTACTTGGGAGAAATCCAAAGGCACTCCAGACTGAGTGGAGGAGTGTTTAGATCGTGGTATGGCTTCACAATCATAGTTATCCATATTCTCTAATTCCATAGTTTACAGTATTGAAGCTTCTGAATCAGACCATCTTCCCATTTTTCTTGACCCTAGACAACTTCCACGGAGGAATCACCATCAACGTTTTCGATTTGAAAATATGTGGCTGCGAGAACCTGAATGTGGTGTAGTAGTAAAAAATAGCAAGGAATCTCTACCAGGAGAAACAATTCAGGATAGGATACAGATTTGTGGCCAAGCTTTGGCTGAGTGGGGGAGATCATTAGGTCGAGATTTCAAGTTGCAAATTTCTGATTGTAAGAATAGTATGGCTCATTACAGGGGGAAGAAGGACTCATCTAGTTCTGAGGAGTTCGTAAAAGCCAAACAAGGTATATTATTTTGTTAGATTAAAAAGAAGCTTACTGGAAACAACGAGCCAACCAACACTGGCTAGCCGAGGGGGACACCAACACTAGGTTTTTCCATTCGATGGCCTCTGCACGCTAGAGGCGGAATAGAATTTCCCGACTCAAGGATGATTTTGGGAAATGGCATTCCACAGATAATGGTCTTGAGGAGTTGATCGTTGATTATTTTGAGACTCTGTTTAAATCTGATAGTTGTTCCACTGATGCATGTTTATATTCTATTATGCCATCTTTGTCTGGATCTGATAATGAAATGTCACTTGCAGGTTTCAATGATACTCAATTAATTCTCATTCCTAAGAAGCAGCAAGTTGAGGTTATGGGTGACCTACATCCAATTTCCCTTTGTAATGTGATTTATAAAATTGTGGCAAAAACGGTAGGCTAACTGGCTTAAGAGGGTCTTGCTGAAAGTGGTATCTTCATCCTAGAGTGCTTTAGTCCCTGGGAGAGCAATTACTAGCAATATATTAATCTCTTATGAAATACTGCATTATTTAAATAGGAAAACACAAGGGAAAGATGGATATGTAGCAATGAAGGTTGATATGGTTAAGGCTTATGACCATGTGGAGTGGGCCTTGTTGGAAAGTGTCATGTTGAGGATGGGTTTTGACATCAAGTGGGTGCAATTGATTATGACATTCATTTCATCTGTTTGATATCGTATTCTTCATAATGGGAGAGAATTGGGACCCATTCTTCCTCAACGAGGTCTTCGACAAGGGGATCATTTATCTCCTTGTCTATTTATTATATGTGCGGAAGCTCTTACCTCACTTATAAGGACACAGGAAAATGATGGCCTAGTCCATGGTTGTCGTATGGCTCGAGGTGCACCTCCTATTTCTCATTTATTTTTTACAAATGACTGCTTTCTATATTTTCGTGCCAATGTTTCTAAAATCAGGGTGATCAAGCAAATTCTACATGATTATGGTGCTGCTTCAGGCCAACGAATGAATTTCCAAAAATCTTCTATATCTTTTAGTCGAAATGTAAATCTCGAGGTTCGAGAAGTGATTTGTTGATTTGTTCAGAGCTAAGGGTACAAGATACAGTAGATCATGGACATTATCTTGGGTTGCCTTCTATGATTGGTCATAGTAAGAATACGGCATTTGAGTTTCTAAAAGACAGAGTTTGGAGCAGCCTCAACAATTTGAATCATAGGATTTTATCCCGAGCTGGCAAGGAAGTCCTCTTAAAGACAATTGTTCAATCCCTACCTAACTATGCTATGAATGTAATGTTATTACCAATGGGGTGTGTAAGGATATTTAAAAAATGCTAAATTCGTTCTGGTGGGGAAGTAAAGTAAATGGGGGAGTAAGTAAATGGGGGGTAAGGGGATAAGCTAGATGAGGTGGGATCTTTTATGTAAGTCAAAAAAAATGGGAGGTTTAGGGTTTAGGAGACTTCATGAGTTTAATTTGGCAATGTTGAGTAAACAAGGGTGGAAACTATTCATTGATCCTTCTTCTTTGGTTGCACAAATATTTAAGGCCAAGTATTATCTGCATTCCTCGTTTTTTGCATGCGAGTTTGGGATCCAATCCCAATTATTTTTGGCGGAGTATCTGGGCAACACAAGACTTAATTCGAAGAAATGGCCGCTTGCGTATGGGAGATGATTCTGGTATTTGGGTTGCCCAGGGCCCATGGCTCCTAGATGCCGAATCAGGGCTCATCTCAACTAACCTTGGGTCCGCTTATTCCAATACTACAGTTTGTGATTTAATGGTTCCAAAAGAACAACAATGGGACATTGATTTGATTATTGTCCTGTTCAATGCCAGAGACAGAAATTTAATTCTTAATATCCCTCTCAGTTGCAGATAAACGGAGGATAAATGGTATTGCATCCAAGACGCCAAGGGGCAGCACATAGTCAAAAGTAGTTATAGAATACTACAAGGGAATGTTGATGATTCAAGATCCAATATATGGGCCACTTTGTGGAAGTTGCAAATCCGGCCAAAAGTTCACAATTTGATGTGGTGCATGCCGTAAGGAGTATTGCCTACCACATATAATTTACGAAGTCGAATGGTGGAGATGCCGTGTTTATGTCTCGTTTGTGCTCTGCAAAGGGAATCCACTCACCATTTGCTGCTTTGGTGCCCTTTTGCAAGGGATTGTTGGTCTCTTACATCAGTTCCTCTTCCTGGCCAGTTTCAATCGATTATGGCATGGGTATCGAATTTGATTACCCATCAATATACTGAAGAGCTATGTCTTGCTTTTATGGTATGTTGGGCTTTATGGTCTCATCGGAATAATATAGTTTGGAGAAACCAGCGTTGGACTACTTATCAACTTCTAAGCTTTGCAGATAAAACTCTCACAGAATGGCGCCAAGCTCAACAATGCAAAGTCATGACCCAAAAAGGTTTAGAAATGCCAGCCTATTCGTTGGAATAAGCCGCCTTATAATTGGACCAAACTCAACGTTGATGCTGCCATTTTCAATAATGGAAGTTCCACGGGGTTAGGTTGTATTCTACGTGATCATGAGGGTACATTTCTTGCTACTAGATCTGTGAATAAACAGATCCGCTTACAACCTCGAGAGGCCAAGGCGCTTAGTGTTAGAGAAGCCTTGCATTGGATTCGGATACAGTCTCTCAAATGTCATTATTGAAATGG
>JAREIK010015655.1:0-25653 GCA_029783825.1 Sapria himalayana | reverse complement strand
ACAGATAGATAAACAAAAAGTCTATTTAATAGTGAGACAGATAGATGATAAACAAATATTGAGATAGACAAAGAGACAGATAGATTGATATAGAGATAGATAAATAGATTGACAGATAGATAAAAACTTATAATGATAGATATATAGATAGATAAATAGATATACTGTTATATACATAGACACATAGATAGATAGACATACATATAAACAGGCAGACAGACAGACAGATAGATAGACAAAGAGAGAGATATATAAATACATAGATAGAGAAATAGAAAGATATAAATATACATAGATAGATAAATAAAAAAAAACAAATAGACAAATTGATATATAGATAGATATATAGATATGTAGACAGATAGATAAATAGATACAAAAATTAGACATTTAGATAGATAGCCAGATAGATAGATAGATAGATAGATTGATTGATTGATTGACATATTGATAGAATAATAGATAGAAAGATAGACAAATAGATAGATAGATTGATTGATTGATAGATATACAGATTGATAGATTCTTAGAAAGGCAAATTGATAGTTTGATAGAAAGACAAATAGACAGATAGATTGATTGATAGATAAATAGATAAATAGATAAATAGATAAATAGATAAATAGATAATAGATAGATAGATATATCAAAAATAGATATATAATTAGATAGTTAGACATATTAACATATAGATAGCTAGATAGATAGATAGATAGACTATTAAACAAATAGACAGATAAATTGATATTCAAATTGACAGTAAAAAATTTAGATAGATAGACAAAAAAGTTGATATGAGGATAAGCAGATAAAAATATAGATAGTTTAACATATATATATATATATAGACATAAAGTCAGATATATTGATAGATGTAAAGATAGGCTGCTAGATAGATAGATAGATAGTTAGTTAGATAGATAAATCATCTGAATGATAAATGGGAAGATAATAGATAGACAAATAGATAGATGGATTGATAAACAAATAGATATATAAATATATAGATAGACAGATAGATTGATTGATAGATAATAGGATAGACAAATAGATAGATAGATTGATAGATATATATATAAATTGGCAGATAGATAGGTATCTAAATTTACAAATAGACACAAAGGTAGATAGATAGATAGACAGATAGTTAGTTAGTTAGGCATAAAATAGATAAATAAATAGATAGATAGATAGATAGATAGATGATAGATTGATTGATAGATAGATATATAGAGAGACAAATATCCTAATAAAAAGATAGATACAAATATAGATAGATAGATAGTTTGTTAATTAGTTAGATAGTTAGTTAGTTAGTTAGTTAGATAAATAGGAAGAATGATAAACAGATAGATAGGTAGACTGATAGTTTGATTGATAGTTATAGAGTTAGATAGATAGATAGTTAGATAAATAGATATATTGACAATTAGATAGAAAGAAAGATAGATAGATATAGAGATAGAAGAATAGATAGATAGATTGACACACAGATCGACAAATATAATGAGACATATAGATAGATAGATAGATAGATACATAGATTGAAAAATAGACTGATAAAAAAATAATGATATAGATAGATAGATAGATAGACTAATCAACAAATATGTAGATAGGTAGATGAGTACAAAGGCAGATATACAAATAGACAAATAGTTAGATAGATAGATAGATAGACAAATAGATGGATAGATTGATAAAAGATAGATATATAGATAGATAAATAGATACATAGATTTACTAATAGACTGATAGTTGTATTGATAGTTAAATAGTCAGATTGTTAGGAAAATAGATATATAGACAATTAGATAGATAGACACATAGATAAATACACAAATAGATATAGAGATAGGTAGAGAGATAGATGGGTAGATAGGTAGAAAGATATATAGTTAGATAAACTAATAAACAGATAGACATATATACATATAGTCAAATAAATAGATACACAAATAGAAAAATTTATTGATAGACAGATAGAATGATAGATAGTTAAATAGATAAATAGATAGATAGATAGACAAATAGATATATAATTAGATAGTTAGACATATTAACATATATATATATATATATATATAGATAGATAAATAGATAGATAGATTGATTGATTTTTAACCAAATTGACAAATAGATAGATTTACAAAATGACATATAAACATATATTAGATAGTCAAAAAAGTAGATTGGAGGATAAGAAGATAAAAATATAGATAGTTTGACATATATATATATATATATATATATATCGATATATAGTCTGATAGATAGATTGAAAGATAGTCATATAGATAGATAGACAAATAGTTAAATAGATAGATAGATACACAAATAGATATATAGAAAGATAGAGGGATAAATAATTAGGTTGATACGTAGATAGGTAGAAAGACAGGTATATTGATAGACAGATATATAGATAGTCTAATAACAAATTAATAGATATCTAGATAGACATATTGACAGATAGATAGTTACATAGATAGAAAGAAAAAAAGATTGATATGATGTTAAATAGATAGACTAATATACTGATAGTCTGATTGATAGTTAAAATGTTAGGTAGTTATACAAATAGATATATAGACAAATAGATAGATATATAGCTATACAGATTGGCTAATCGATAGATATATTGATAGATAGAAAGACAAATATAATTATAGACATATAGATAGAAAAATAGATAAATACATATATAGATAGATAGACAAATTACTTATAGACAATATATAGATAGATAGATTGATTGACATATAAACAGACAAATAGATAGATACATAGATAGATAGATAGATAGATAGATAAAAGATAGGTAGATAGACAATTAGAAAAATAGATTTTTAGATAGATATATAGATATGTAGATATATAGATAGATAGAAAGATAGACAAATAGTTAGATATATAGATTGATAGATATACTATTATGTAGATAGTCAAATATATATCACTACAAAAAAAATTCCAAATAACTTGGAAATATTCACTAGCTAAATAGGAATTTGCTGTTGCTAAAATAGAATAATAATGGATTAATGACCGAAGTTTTCCAAAAATGTGCTCATCGCAAAAAATTAATATTCGAAAAATTCCTTATCAAAAAATTTTTAACGGCATAAAATTCCCTCACTAAATTTATTTTTTCCCTTGCTAATTTTAATCTTATTTTAGATTTACAGAAAAGACCCTAGCTAAATTAGCGAGTGAAAAATCCCTAGCTATTTTCATTCCAAAATTATTTTTACTATTTTATTTTTTTACAAAAAAAATTGATTACATATCTTTAAGTTTTTATATTAAATTAAATAAAAACATAAACTATAAACCATAATTTATAATTTCCAAAATATAAAAGCAATTAATAAATTTTTTTGATACTATATATTACATTGCTAAAACAAAAACATAACAAAATTTTATTACATCTTCATCAATACATCTAACGACATTGCATAAAGTATAATCTATTCATGAAATTGACGTTCCTTTCTCTCCCCTAGCTCCTCTGGTCACCAGTGAAGAAATCATAGCCATATTTCTGTATCACACCTTCCTAAGATAAAAAACATAAACAAAAAATAATGACCCACCTCAAGTCTCCACCTTGATAATTTATTGCTGAAGAATGAAAATGATCAACCTCGGCATGAACATGAACTATCGTATTGAACATGAAGGCTTCGAAAAATGAAGGAACCCCAATAGAAGAGATCATCAGCTTCCTACCAGTTGAATCCTTCTTTTAATTATTGTTTTATTTAAAGAAAAAAAATGCAAAACAAGACTATTGTTTTCCACTTTAATAAGAAGCACATGCAAAGCATGCCTGAAAAGCAAGAGTACACACTCATATTTTAAAATTATTAGAAATGATAATTTAATAAGAACTATACATTTTCTAGATCCTCAAACCTCTGAACACAGCTTTATACCATTATCCCAACAAATCAAACCTAAAATGGATGTAGTGATACCAATGTGAGGTAGAAATCTTATCCAAATAAGATTCTAGATCAGGTTAGGTCATTAAGAGTAACCCTAAATTTTTATTGGTGTCCATTATATATAACTACATCTACAACATGTATAACTATATTCTACATAAACTTAATATCTATTCATATCATTCACCTCATTCATACATGTTTTTTGGATATTGTATAAATCTTTATCATTTTCCCAAATATCTTAGGAACTTAAAATTAATTTTTTCAACCTTAAATGTATTTTTATTGTATTTTTATAAGTTGTATTAATAATTAAGCTTTAATATGTTTAGAGTTTGTATTTTTGTTTCACTTAATATCATTTAACTAAATTTGATTTCTAATAAAATGCTCATTTGTTAAAATTTATGTTGTAAATTTCAAAACAAATAACAATATGTCTGTGAAATAAATATTATAAAAAAATTTTAAAATATATTTGTGATATAGTTTCATTTTACAAAGATAAAACTTTAAAAATAAATTTCTTTACAAAATAAAATTGCACCTCATAATATGCAATATGTTATATTTATTATAAATAAACAAGTTTGAAATGTATCTATTAATCACAGAAAAAAACATTGTCATGTATTCAATTTGAAAAAAAAAATTAAAAATAATTATTTAAAAAACAAATTCATATATTTAAATGGTCATTTATATATTTTGAATAAAATATAACAAAAATAATTAATTGTAGAAAAATATACTCATATATTTATATGGTAATCTGTTTTGTTTGAACATAATTAAAGAAATAATTGAATTTTTACGAAACATTAAAAACATTTATTTATATGCACTACATTATATTTGTTTGAATTTTAACGTTTCTAAAAATTTATTAATAACAATAAATAACAGGTAAAAATTTATCATAGACATTAATATTTTAATAAAAAAATTATATAGACAAATAAAAACAATATTATCTATTTATGAACTATATTTTCAATTTTAACATGATTGTAAAAATAAAATAATTTATAGATATGTCATCTTCAATTATTAATATTAGTATAATGATTGTTATTTTAATATAAATATTAAAAAACAACTATTTGAATAAAATAGAAGCTCATATATTTAATTCATAATATCATTTTACACATTAATATGCTTCACACACACACACACACACGCATACACACACACACGCACGCATACACACACACACACGCACGCACACACACACACGCACGCACACACACACACACACACCCACACAAATATTTATTTTAAATATAAAAATTTACAATATTTTATACATTGTGTACAAAATATAATTTTTTATTTTAATTAAATTTTCAAAATCAAAAAATTTTAAATAGATTCACACAAACACACACACACACATAATTGTTTCATGTGTAACTTTAAAAATACATTATGTATATAGGTATATGTGTGTGTTTGTGTGGGTGTATAGTAGTATATGCATGCATACAAGTATATACACACTATTTTGAAAATGTAGATACATGTGTGAATATATACAAAAGTACAAAAATGTATATGCTGATATATAATGTATAGTAATGTATATGGATGTATAAATGTGTGTGTGTGTAGGGCAGTGTATATGCACATATATATTAATGCATATATATGTAAATATCAACATTAATTTTGAGAAGAAAAATACTTGAGCACATAAATATTAATTTTCCATAAATTCGTGAGAGTCGGAGCAAACAGTGACATTATTACAAGATACTACTAATCTCCCATATGTAACACTTTGCCTCAAAATTTGATCAGAGCACTACTTGCAATGATAAGGTTCATTCAATACTACATACCATGGAGTTACATTTTTATTCAATATTATAATTTGTTCAAATAAAAAAATCTATCTAATATCTTTTTCATCAACTCTTCTATCTTCTTTTTCTAGTCTTTATAAGCTATTTTAATTTTGATTATATGTGCATTTCTTATCTAATATATCTAGTTCAAACTATTGTAATAGTAAAATTTATCAAATAAATCTTTGCCCGACATCTTTCTTTTTATGAGATATTTGATTATAGAATATTTAGTATATATTGACTTTGGTTCCCACTAAATATGATATTAACTTGCTAAAAGAAAAGATTGTTGATACAAGTTCTTTCTCAATAGTGGTGTAATTCAATTGGGTATTTGAGAGCGTGTTGTTATCATAGTATAAGATAACTATTTATAAATATTTGTATAACTATATAAAACTTTTAATTATTATATTTAACTATATTTGTAACTATGTAAACTATTTTTAACTATATTAATAACTATATTAATAATTAAATATAACTATTTTTTAAATTTTATAATATTATATAACTATATGTGTAATTCTATATAACTATATTTTTAAGAAAATATATCATATGTATAATAATATATAACTATATATAATTGTAGTTTACTAAATGTATCGCTATAAAAAGGTTATATATAACTATATCTTTAACTACATACATATTTATAACTATAATTGTATTACTATATATAAATATTTGTATAACCATGTAATACTTTATATTTAATATAACTATATTTGTAACTATGTATACATGTTTGTATTCATATAATTAAATATATTTTTTTTATAACTTTGTATATATTTATGTATAACTACTTTTAACTACTTGTATAAATATTTATGTATATAATTAGTGAAAGAAATGTGGTTGACGTTCACAAAGCTATTTAGTAGGCTATTTTCCAACAAGGAGATGTGGATTTTGATGCAAGGTCTTGATGCTGGTGGTAAGACAACCATTCTGTATAAGTTAAAGCTTGGTGAAATTGCCACCACAATTTCTACTATTGTCTTCAATGTAGACACTATTGAATACAAAAACATCAATTTCACTATGTGGGATGTTGGTAGTCAAGACAAGATTCACCCTTTCTGTAGGGATTACTTCCAAAATACCCAATTTTCATATTTGTGGTGGACAAAATGATAGAAATTGTGTTATTGAAGCTAGAGATAAGTTGCAAAGGTTGTTAAATGAGGAAAAGTTTTGTGATGCAGTTTTGCTAGTGTTTGCCAATAAGCAAGATCTTCCCAATGCTATGAATGCAATTGAAATTACTGACAAGCTAGGACTTCACTCTCTTCGCCAATGCCATTGGTACATACAGAGCACCTGTGCTACCTCTGGCGATAGCCTCTATGAGGGTCTTGATTGGCTTTCCACTTACTTTGCCAGCAATTCATAAATAATTTAAGCAGGATGAGACAAACTTTGTTGACATATCTAGATGTGGATCTAATCTTTGCCTACTTTGTCTGAGTTTTGTTATGTTTTGTGGATGACATCATCTATTTTAGGGGGATTCAAATTATATTTATATATTACACGCCTAAAATACAAGACCTCATTTACTTTGCACAGATCTATTGTAAGTCGTGCTTGTTTGTTTTCTGTTTTGTGTCTTTTTGCCATTGGATCCCAAAGGTATAAAAACATATAACTATAAATAATTGTCTTTGACTATATGTATAACTATAAAATATTATACATAACTAAAATTAATAAATATAATTAACAACATATAATTAATATACATTTTTATATATTAGTATATAAAAATATATTTTACCATATATATACCTATAGATAACTATATGTATACATATATAAATTATAATAAAAAATATATATAGCTATATGTATAAATATAACTATATGTGTAACTATATGTATAATTACATGTGTAACAACATACAACATTATTTTTAACTATATGTGTATAACTATATATAAATATTTGTATAACTATATAATACTATATAATTAAATACAGCTATATTTGTAACTATGTATACATATATGTAAATTTATATATTTATTTATAACTTTATATATTTATGTATAACTATATAAAAATATTTATAGCTATATATACTATATGTATAATAACACATAACTATAAATAATTATATCTTATTATATGTATAACTATAAAAGCTTTATACATAACTTAATTAAATATATAATTTACAACTTATATTTAATATACATTTGCATATATTAGTATATAAAAATGTATTTTATTATATCTTTACCTATACATAACTATATGTACAATATATAAAATTATAAGAAAAAATATATATACCTACAAGTATAAATATAAGCATAACTATAAGTGTAACTATATGTATATCCACATGTAACTATAATTATAATTACATGTATAACAACATACAACATTATGTTTAACTCTATGTGTATAATATATATATATATATATATTTGTATAACTATATAACACACTATATAATTAAATATAACTATATTTGTAACTATCTATTCATATATGTAAATATATATATAGTTGTTAATAACTTTGTATACATTTATGTATGACTACTTATAATTACCTGGAGCTATGGATCAATACAAAACAGCCTCAGAAATCAGGTATGATTTGGATGATAGCTATCATACACTACTTTATTTTTCCTTATAAAACTAATGAATGCTGATAAAATATTCATAAAATTTGAAACTTGTAAAAAATCACAATGTTCCTATAATAATGAAAGTAATATAAGCTCCAATTTGTTTAACAATTTACATCCTCAGTTCATTGGGTACACTCAGGGAAAGCTACATGCGTTGGTAATGAAATCATACAAATATCATGAGTTTGCTGCTACTCAAAATTAGGTATTGGAGCTTTGGATGAAAGCAATCCTATCTTAAAAATCAAGTATGCTTTTTATGATAGCCATCACATACTACTTTCTTTTTTACTTATTAAACTAATGAATGGTGAAAAAATGTTCATAAAATTTGAAACTTGTAATCATATTAGGTTCTCTATTATGTTTCTTTCATGGATGATTTATGAACTTTTCTAGACTATTATATATTTCTATTTAATATTACTTATCATCTAGTTTGTGCTTTGCTTATTCACTTGATATCTACATGAAAACCTCCATTGATTAGCCAAGTAATTTTACACATTGAACTTGATTGAGTATATATGTACATGTATGCTGTAGTGTATATTTACATATATTATATGTACATATACATATATACTGGTATATATGTATAAGTATTTACTAGTATATATGTACATACTTGTACATATATACACTGCAGTGTAAATGTACATACATGTACATATACACAATAGTGTATATGTATACACGTATGTATTTACATATACACTATAGTGTATATGTACATTTACTGAGTATATGTACATATATGTACACTATACTAGTATATATGTACATATATATACTAGTATATAATCTATCGTATTTATCATTGTGAATATTATTTTAGATAGGAAAATCAAATTACGACCAATATTATTGAAAATTTGTTATGATAGAAAGATTAAGATAATACATAGATGAGCCTTTAAAATCAAATTCATACATTACAACAAAATACATATGATGATGTATATGATAAAATTTAAAGTTGTACAGATCATAACGGTTGGTTGAAAAAGATGTTATAATTTTTATCATTTTATGACTTAATGATTTGTAATATTTTTTTTGTTTTAGTTTTATTTTGAAAGATAATGTTACCATATTTTATTTTAATAAGTATTAATTATACCTTTAAAGTAAATAATTTTTTACTATTTTTTTAATTCATAATTTTAAATTTTTTATATACTAGGTTTGTATGTATATATTTTGTATTTACATTATGTATACATGTATCTACACAATAATTTCTATCTATATACAATGTGTATATGTATATATTCAATATGAGTGTATATACACATTGTATGTACATTCTATATACATTATATATATTTTTTGTATATTGTAATACACAATAATTATATTATGTGTATATATAGATACACATAACAATTAACACATCTATGTTATGTATAATATATTGATATAATGCTACCATCATGCTCAGCACTTGCCGCTTGCACACACTATCTAGGGGACATGGCCCATAGGAGACCAGGTCTAGAGCCTAGGCCCTTGTGAAGTGGACTAGGTGCCATGGACAGGCCCTGACGAGGGCATGCCTGCTTTCCTGGTTCAGACCCAGTCTATTCTAGGTTTGGCACGTGCTAGGCCAAGCAATAGCCATTATCATCACAATTGTTGGCAAAGATTTTAATGAGAACTATCTGGACTATCTTAATTTCTTTTTTCTATGAAGTTTGAGGTGATGAATATATATAATATTCATTATATTTATTGCACAATTTTAATTTATGTATTTCTTGTTTCACTTGTATATAGTCTATGTAGTGTAGTGCTTATATTGATGGCATGCTCCAAACACTTTACTTTTGTTCTTTAAAAAAACATTAGGTGTCTTGGGGTAGTCTCCAACATGTTAGCTTAAATGATAGTGGTGGTGGTGGCATTATCACTTTTATTTCCCCCGCTTTCATATCATGTTCAATAGTATAAATACATGTGTTTGGGTGCCTCATTCCTAATGCAACCAAACCTATAAAGAGACCAAGTACAAAGCCACACAGAAGAAGAAATACATGATGAAAATTTATCTTTGAGAGCATGTTAGATTTATAAGTTAGAAAGCATGTTGTTATTGAATTAGCATCATGATCATTGGCGATTGTATTATTTTGTTTTGGCACGTGTTGTTTTTTTGTTTTGTTTGGAAGATAAAAATTCTATTTTTCTGGGCATGTACTATTATGATTTTCACTGGCCGACTTTTTTTATTCTATTTGTCAATTAGTTTTCGTAAAGTCTAAAGCTGGTAATTTGTTAATTTTACTAGGTTTCTACTTACCATGCAGAGTTGGATGTTCTGGCAGTGCAATACTGGGCCTCATGTGCTATCATTGTGGTGTGCTGATCGTTATTTTCAGTCATGGGTGCATGACATGCACTATATAGTACAAATACGAGATATAAGTATGAATAATTGGTATATAATAGTATATACAGAGTATATATGTAGGTATATAATGAGTATGTACATAAGTGGGTGCATATATTTATTTGTAGACATGTATATATTGTCATACATACACACATTCACACACACGCGCGCGCGCATTTGAAATATATTTGCTCGGGCTGGTCTGGTCATCATCATGCATTACTTACCGATCCAGGTCATAAAAGTCATGAATATTAGAACTTTCCCAAACTGTGGCATGAAGATATTTCTTATCTAGGCCATCCAGGCAGCCATAGGTTGGTCTTAAATCTTTAGTAATGTGTAGATATGTAATTATCACATGGTAAAAAGCATATGTATGTGGAAATAAGTTTTCTTGTTGTAGGCACTACAATGATTGGTATTAATTGTATATGTTTTAGGATGATGATAATGATACTCATGTAGTCTCGTGTTAGTTTATTAATCCACAAAACTATATCCAATTGGAAGGAAAAATTGTATCATTACCTGATTTTATAGGCCACGAGTGCCAAGAGGAATATTGGGTCTTGTTTAGGGAGAAGTAGCTCCCTGCTACGCCAAAAACTCGCTCAATCTCAAAACGAGGGGTTGGTAGGGAAGTTCATCACTCGAGATCATCGTCATTCCCACTTTTATTATCTATGGTAGATAGCGGCAGCAGTTGCTGTCGCAACGGCAGTAGCTACTACGGGTAGCTACTACGGACGTAGCAGAAATAGAAGGCAGTACGGCAGGCAGCAACAGCAATAGCGAGCAGCAATAGTGTGTGCTGGTAGGAGCAGCAGTAACGACGGCTGCAAGCAGGGGCAGTGGGGCCAACAACGGCAGCAATGGCAGCAGTAGTAGGGGCAGTGGTAGTAGTAGCAGCAGGAAGTAGTAGCAGCTACGACGGCAGTAGCAACAACAGCTGCAACGGTAGTAGCAACAGCAGCAGCAAATGCTGTTATACGTATATACACACATATATTAATGTAGTATTTTTACATATAATACTAACATTATATGTACATATATATTGAGTATATACGTACTCAGTATATATGTACATATAATACTGCAGTAATATATGATAATATACACTACAGTAAATATGAACATATATACTATAGTATTATATCATCAAAACATAAATTTTTATATTTTTTTTTTATTTTATTTACTAATTTAAATTTCGTACTGATATGGTACCTCATTGTTCTCCATATGAAGTTTGTATAAGTGAGAGATTTTTTTACTAGGCATGATGCACCGTGACTCAGACAGCTTTGTAAAAGCCGAAAGATGGTGATCGCAGGAGTTGAGGATGAGAAAGTAATGTAATGCACATATAGATTATATTTCATGCACTATCAGTAGATACATTGATGAATAAGATGTAATAAAATTTTGTTATGTCATTGTTTTAAATATGCAAGACAAGGATTGCTTAGATTATTGTTATTCAAAATTATTATTCTAATAATTTATTCATCATTTTGTGTTGCACTTTAGCATTGGAGTGCTCATTTTTTCTATGTTCAAGATTCCTATTTATTTGTTAATGGTTACTGCTACAAATGATCAGTCTCAATTTCATCTGCTAGTTCTTTTGTTTGCTTGTCAACTCAGTCATGGCGGTGCAAAGCAACCCCCTTATAAGCCTTGGACTGATAGAGAGTATAATTTTTTGAATGTGCATTGACATCGCATGGGCATAAGAACAAAACATTTTGGTAAGAGGGAGAGATAGTTGATATGCCTATCTAGCTGGTATTTTCTATAACAACTTTTGAATTTGCTCAGTATAAGAAAGAAATTTGGATATTGTTTTATTTTATCTGCAGTAAGACCAGAGATATATTGTTTGTTGACACAAAATATATATTGACAAATATTTATCTTTTTATAGACACTATGTAGCTATCTATCTTTATTAGATATAGTTACGTGATGTCCTATAGATATCAAAATTTTAAAATTTTTATAATATATTCAGATATATAAATAAATAGACAAATATATATTCATATATATAATATACACAAGTTACTTTCTATAGATAGACACGTAGACATATTTGATAAATTTCATATAAACAAATAGATATATAGAAAAATAGATAGATTGATAGAAAAATGTAATATAAATATAAAGACATATAGTAAGAAAGATAGATATATATATTGACTAATAACTGATAGATAGATAGATAGACAAGTAGATCGATACACATAAAGATAAACAGACAGATAGATAAATAAAGAGATATACAGATTAATAGATAGATAAATAAATAGATAGATAGATAGATATATAGATAGTTGATTAGATATACAAATACATGGATAGGAAAATAAGCATATATATATATATAGACAGACAGACAAATAGATAAATAGAAAGATAAAGAATAAGATTGTTTTATAGTTAGATTAATAGAAAGATTGACAAAAATAGATATAGGCATATATGTATATCGGCAAATATGTAGAAAGTTAGATAGACACATTGATAGATAGTCAGATAGTCAGAAAGGAATATGAATAGATAGACAGATAGCCAGACATATAGATAGATAGATAGGTATATAGATAGACAGATAAACATAGAGATAGATAGCTAGATATACAAATGACTAATAGACTTATAGATAGAAACATTGTTATATAGTTAAAGAAATAGAAAGATAGACAGATAGATACATACATAGATTTATAGATTGACAAATTACTAGACACACATATAGATAGATAAACAATACATAAAAAGATAGATATACTAATATATAGATAGCCAAATATAGATAGAATAATTCAAAAGTTATATAGATAGATAGATATAGACAGATAAATAGATAGATAGATAGATATATAAATAGATATACAAATAAACTGATAGAAACAAAGACAGACAGATAGATAGATAGGACATTTAGAAAGATATATAGATAGATAGATACAAAAGAGATAGAATGATAGATAGATATATAGATAGATACACATATTAACTTATATATAGTAGATAGATAAATAGATAGAAAGATAGAAAGATAGAAAGATAAATAGATATATAGAAAGAAAGAAAGAAAGATAGATAGATAGACATAAACACATAAAAAAAGATAGACAGATAAATAATTAGATAGATAGATAGAGAAATTGATACATAAAGAGATAGACTATAGAAGGTTAGATAGACTGATAGATAGAACCATTGTTAAATAGTTTAACAAATAGACATATACATAGTTAGACAAATTGACAAATATAGAGATATGTAGATAAATAGATACTTAGATTTATAGATTGACTGATTTAGAGATACACATATAGATAGATAGACAGATAGACATATAGATAAATAGGTAGAAAGATATAAACTAAGAAAGAAAGATAGATTGACAAATAAATAGATTGACAAATAAATTGATAAATACTCAAATAGTTAGATACACAGATAGATTGATTGATGATAAACATATTGATATACATATAGAAATATAGATAGACATATAGATAGATAGAAAAATAAATGGATATAAAGATAGACAGATATATAGAAAAATAGATGAGGACAGATAGAGAGATCGATAAATAGACAAACAGATAGATATATAGATAGATAGATAGCCAAATAATAGATTTTACAAATAGTCAAATAGACAATTAGAAGATAGCTAGTTAGATAAAAGCATATAAACATATCTAGGTAAATAGATGGAAAAATTGACAGATAGATAGATAGGTAGATTGATAAATAGAAAAATAGATAGATAATAGATATAATAGATAGATAAAAAGATAGACACATAGATAGATATATAGATAGATATATAGATAGATATATAGAAAGATATATAACTACACAAATAGATAGACACATAGACATATAGATTGATAAACATATTCATATAGATAGAGTTAAAATTATTGACAAATAGACATATAAAGAGATAGATAGATATACAGATAGATATATAGATAGATAGATAGATAGAAAGAAAGATTTATAAATAGATAGATACATAGATAAATAGATATTTAGACATGAACACAAATTGGCAGAATGGTAGATAGGCAGAAACACATTGATATATAGATAGATAGCTAGATATACAGATAGATAAATTGCATATATTCTAATACACAAAAAGATATATAAATAAATAATTAGATAGATAAATATATAGATAGATAGATAAATACATAGATAGATAAATACATAGATAGACATAGATAGAAATTATACAAATAGACTGATAGATAGAAAGATAGCTAGCTTGACAAAATATAGATAGAAGATAAAAATTTAGTTTAGATAGTTGATGATAGATAGATAGATAGATAGGCTTATTAATTGATAGACAGATAGATAGTAGACTTATAGAAAGATAAACAAATAGATAGATAGATAGACTGACAGATATATAGATAGATAGATAGATATTTAGACAAATAGATTATAGACAAATATTTAGATATACATATAGACAAATCACTGACAAATAGAAAGATTGATAGATAGATACATAGATAGACAGATATACAATAGATAGAAAGTTATATAGATAGATAGACAAACATATATATAGATAGATAGACATATATTCATATAGATAGATAGGTATTTAGGCAGATAAAAAGATAGATAGATGGATAGGCAAAAAGTCTAATAGATGGAAAGATAGATAAACACATAGAAGATAGGCAAATAGATAGATAGACTAATGAATAATACACTAATTGACAAAACACATATAGATTGTTATATAGATATGTAAATATAAAGTAAGATCGCATAGAAGATAGATAGATATATAGATACATAGATATATAGATTAATAGATTTATAGAAACACAGATAAACAGATAGATTGATTGATTGAAAATTATATATATATAAGAGAGTCCGATAGATAGATAAATAGATAGACAGACAAATAGACAAAAAGATAGAAAAATAATTGACAGATAGATAAATAGACAAATACTCAAATAGCATAGAGATATATAGGCAGATAGACAGATAGATAGATAGATATATAGATAGGTAGATAAACACATACACAGAGTATATAAGTCAATGTGTCTATCTTTCTATCTATCGGTTAATCTTTCTATATGTTTATATATCTATTTGTCTAACTATTTATATGTCTATCTTTTTCTATATATCAATAAATCTATTTATCTTTCTATATATATATTTGCCTATATGTATAACTTTCTATTTTACTATTTTTTATTTGTCTATGCATCTATTTGTCTATTACTATATCTATCAATCTATGAATTTATCTATATGTTTATATTTATATCTGACTATTTCACTAATTATCTAAAAATCTATATGTTTATCTATCTTTCTACCTATTTATCTATCTGGCTAACTATATAGATATCTTTTTAACCTATCACTCTAGTAGTCTATAGATCTATATATCTATCTATATATCTCTCTATATATTTATCAACCTATTTATTTTCCTATCTGTCTATCTATCTATTTATTTATATGTCTATATATCTATTTTTCGATCTATCAATCTATGTATCTATTTATCTATCTATCTATCTATCTATCAATCTATATATCTATCTATCTTTCTTTCTTTCTAACTATATGTCTATATGTCTATTTGTTTATTTATATATCTACCAATCTATATATATATATATGGCTATTGTATGTGTATATAATAGAATTTTTATCTATCTACTTATTTATCTATGTGTCTATCTATCAAACTATCTAACTACCTATTAGTCTATTAGTCTAATTGTCTATCTATCTATTTATATATATTTTATCTTTATATGTCTATGTGTCTATATATGTGTCTATTGTTTATTTATCTATCTTTCTATCTTATATTTATTTATCTATCTATTAATCTATCAATATAAGTATCTATCTATTTGTGTCTTTGTCTATCTATCTATGTTTCTATGTGTCTATCTAGCTATTTATTTGCCAATCTATGTATGTATATATCTATCTGTCTATCTGTGTGTGTATGTCTCTCTATCTTTTTGAATATCTATCTAACTATCTCGATATGTATTTGTCTATCTATCTATATGTCAATTTGTCTATCTATCTATATATCCATCTATTAATCTATTTTAATATCTATCTTCATATCTTTCTATTATATGTCTATCTACATATCTAACTATCTATCTATATATATGTTTGTTATATGTCTACCTATCTACCTATCTATTTGTATATATGACTATGTATCGATCTATTGTTTTATGAATCTATCTCTCTATGTATCTATCAATATAAATTTATAACTATCTTTCTATTTATCAATCTATTAGTCTATCAGCCAATCAATCAATCAATCTATCTATATATTTATATTTTATTTATTTTTTATCTATCTATATAACTTTCTAACGATCTTTCAATTTATCAATCTATTAGTCTATCAGCCAATCAATCAATCAATCTATATATTTATATTTTTATCTATTTTTTATCTATCTATTTATCTTACTATCTATATGTATATCTATCTTTATGTTTATTAGTTTATCAATTTATAAGTCTATTTGCCTATTAATTTATCTATCTATCTTTCTATTTTCTATATGTCTATCTATCTATCTATTTATCTACCTATCTATCTAACACTCTATCTGTCTATTTCTATGTCTATTTGTCTATATATCTATATTTCTAAATGTATATTTGTCTATCTATCTATTTGTCTATCTCATATCTATACATATGTCAATCTATCTTTCTATATTTCTATCTATCTCTATCTATCTTTCTATCTTTAGTCTATCTGTCTAAGTATTGATGTATTTTATTGCCTATTTATCTATCTATTTGTTAATCTATCTATTGTTTATCTATATATATATATATCTATTTATCTATCTTTATGTCTGTTTATCTATCTATGTTTATCATTATATTTGTCTATCTAAGTGTCTAATATCTATCTCTATTTCTATATATTTGTCTAGTTGTCTATTTAACTTTTTTCTATATATCTATCTATATCTGAGAGTCTATCTATCTATATATATATATCACTCTATTTATCTATCTATCTATATGTCTATCTATTTATCTATCTATTTGTCTATATATTTATCTATCTATTTTAATATTTGTATATATACTTTTTGTATATCTATCTATCTATCTATTTATCTATGTAGCTATATATTTATTTATCTATCTATCTTTCTTATATCTATCTATCAAACTTTCTATCTATCGATCTATCTATTTGTCTAGTTATTTATCTATCTATCCATTTATCTATATTCTATATGTTTATCTATCTATCTAACTTTTTGTTTATATACCTATATGTGATCTATTATCTTCAATCTATCTACTATTTAACTGTCTAATTGTGTTTTTGTCTATCTATCTATAAGTCAATCTATATAGCTGTGTATGTATATAATTATCTATCTATCATCAAATCTAACTATCTGCTTATCTATATATTTTAATTTTTTATATTTATCAATCTATCTATATATTTTTCTATCTTTCTATCTAATTAAATATATATCTGACTATATATCTATCATTCTTTTTGTATATCTATTTATCTATGTATCTATCAATCTTTCAATATGTATGTCTATCTGTTTATCTATCAATCAATCTGTCTGTCTATCTGTCCATCTGTCTG
Organism: Sapria himalayana; assembly: GCA_029783825.1. Taxonomy (NCBI): domain Eukaryota; kingdom Viridiplantae; phylum Streptophyta; class Magnoliopsida; order Malpighiales; family Rafflesiaceae; genus Sapria; species Sapria himalayana. The sequence goes on along the minus strand of JAREIK010015655.1, from coordinate 7,099 downwards.
TCTATCTATTAGATTATCTACACATCTGTAGATCTTTCTATTTGTCTATCTAACTATAAGTATATCTATTTGTCTAATTGTCTAACTTATCTATGCATAGGTCTATCTATTGATCTGATTATATATCTATCTCTCTAACTATCTAATTATCTTTCTATATATGAATTTATCTATATTTATCTATATCTAACTAACTATCTATCTATCTATATACCTATTTATCTATCTCTCTATTTGTCTATCTACATATCTGCTATCTATCTAATGATCTATCTAACAATCTATTTTTATATCTACATGCCTATGAAATTATCTATATATGCTTATATATGTTTCTGGTTATCTATCTATCTGACTATCTATCTATATATCTATATGTCAAGATGCCAATATGTCTATCTGTTTATCTATCTATCTTTTATCTTAATATATATGGATCTATCTATCATTATATCTGTCTCAATCAATCAATCTATTTATCTTTTAAATTTTCTATCTATCTATATTGTCTATCTATCTATTATCTGTCTATCTATCTATTTATCTGTCTATTACTATTTATCTGTCTTATATTACTATTTATCTAACTATCTATTTATATATATTTGTATCTATCTTTTTATCTATCTATTTATTTATCTATTTGTTTATATATTTATCTATCTATTTTACTATTTGTATATTTGTATATATGCTTTTTGTAATTCTATCTATCTATTAATCTATCTATCTGTCTATCTATCTATCTATCTCTCTATCTATCTTTCTTTATATCTATCTATCTATCTATCTGTCTATCTATCTATCTATCTATCTATTTGTCTAGTTGTTTATCTATCTATCTATTTATCTATATTTCTATATGTTTATCTATCTATCTAACTTTTTGTTTATATACATATATGTCGATCTATTTATCTTTCAGGGTATCTTCCTATTAACTGTCTAATTGTGTTTTTGTCTATCTATATTTATAAATTGATAGAAAAATTAACATATTGATAGATAAATTGATAGATATATTAAAAGATAGGTAGAAAGATAGATAGATAAATAGATAGATAGGTTTATACATAGATTAATAGATAGACAGATTGATAGACAAATTTATAGTGATATTGATAGAGAGATAAATAACAAATAAATTGACAAATAGTTAGATATAAATATTAACATATTATTAGACAAAAATACTTTATTTTTCCTAATAATTTATTCAAATAAGTTTAATTAAATATAAATAACATGAAAATAAATATGTTATATATAGTTATTTAAATAAAGTATTTTAAACGTAATATTTATTTTTATGAAATTAATTTTCCTAATAATATTTATTTAAATATTATTATGGATTAATCTGAAGATGATATCTTTTTAATTCAAATAAGTTAGAGGTAAGTGATAGGTTGGTTTGTTGAATATGAGTCTTTATAACCTGTTAAAATACTTTGACATCAATTATTGTTCTACTTTTTTTAGAGGATATGAAGAATCTAGATGCATTGAGTTTGTAAAAATTATATAAATTTTTTTTCGTGATATCTAAAATGATTCGTGATTTGCTGATCTTTACTGTGTTTAGTGTATATTAAAATCTATAATATTTATGATTATGAATATTATTTTAGATAGGAAAATGAAATTACAATCAATATTATTGAAAATTTGTTATGATAGATAGATTAAGATAATACATAAATGAGCATTCAAAATCAAATTCATACATTACAACAAAATACATATAATGTTGTATATGATACAATTTAAAGTTGTACAGATCATAACAGTTAGATTGAAAAAGAGTTATAATTTTTATCATTTTATGACTAATGATTTGTAATATTTTTTATGTTTTAGTTTTATTTTGAAAGATAATGTTACCATATTTTATTTTAATAAGTATTAATTATAATTTTAAATTAAATATTTTTTAAATATTTTTTTAATTCATAATTTTAAATTTTATATATACTAGGTATGTATGTATATTTTTGTATTTACATTATGCATACATGTATATACACAATAATTTCTGTCTATATACAATGTATATGTATATATTCAATATGAGTGTATATACACATTGTATGTACATTCTATATACATTATGTATATATTTTGTATATTGTAATACACAATAATTATATTATGTGTATGTATAGATACACATAACAATTAACACATCTATGCTATGTATAATATAGTGATATAATGCTGCCATCATGCTCAGCACTTGCCGCCTGCACCCACTATCCAAGGGTCATGGCCCATAAGTCTAGGGTCCAGAGCCTGGGCACTTGTGAAGTGGACAGGTGCCATGGATAGGCCCTGACAAGGGCATGCCTGGCTTTCCTGGTTCAGACCCACTCTATGCTAGGTACGACACGTGCTAGGCTAGGCAATAGCCATTCTCATCACAATTGTCGGCAAAGATTTTAATGAGAACTATCTGGACTATCTTAATTTATTTTTTCTATGAAGTTTGAGGTGATGAATATATATAATATTCATTATATTTATTGCACAATTTATTTTATGTATTTCTTGTTTCACTTGTATATAGTCTATGTAGTGTAGTGCTTATATTGATGGCATGCTCCAAACACTTTAACTTTTGTTCTTTAAAAAAATATCAGGTGTCGTGGGGTAGTTTCCAACATGTTAGCTGAAATGATGGTGGTGTTGGCGGCATTATCACTTTTATTTCCCCCGCTTTCATATCATGTTCAATAAAATAAATACATGCGTTTAGGTGCCTCATTCCTAATGCAACAAACGTATAAAAGAGACCAAGTACAAAGCCACACAAATAAAGAAATACATGATGAAAATTTATCTTCGAGAGCATTTTAGATTTATAAGATAGAAAGCATGTTGTGATTGAATTAGCATCAAGGTCATTGGAGATTGTATTATTTTGTTCTGGCATGTGTTGTTTTTTTGTTTTGTTTTAGAAGATAAAAATTCTATTTTCTGGCCATGTACTGTTCTGATTTTCACTGGGTGACTTTTTTTATTTTCTATTTGTCAATTAGTTTTCGTAAATTCTGAAGCATGTGATTTTGTTAATGATACTAGGTTTCTACTTACCATGCAGAGTTGGATGTTCTGGTAATGCAATATTGGGCCTCATGTGCTAGCTCTTGTGGTGTAATGATCTTTCTTTTCAGTCATATGGTGCATGACATGCACTGTATATGTACAAGTATATAAGTATGAATATACTTGGTATATACAAACGTATATAATGAAATATACGTAGGTATATAATGAGTATGTACATAAGTGGGTGCATATTTTATTTGTAGACATGTATATATTGTCTTACATACACGCCCATTCACACACACACACATGTTAGAATATAAAATTGCTCGGGCTAGTCTAGTTATCATCATGCATTGCTTAACGATGCAGGTCATAAAAGTCATGAATATTAGACCTTTCCCAAACTGTGGTATGAAGATATTTCTTATCTATGCCAGCCTGGCAGACATAGGTTGGTCTTAAATCTTTTAGTAATTGTGTATAATGTATTTATCACATGGTACAAAGCATATGTATGAAGAAATAAGTTTTCTTGCTGTAGGCACTTCAATGATTGGTTAAAATTGCACTGTCTTAGGATGATGGTAATGATGCTCGTGTAGTGTCGAGTATTTTTATTACATCTCACAAAACTATATTCAATTGGAAGGAAAAACATATCATTACATGATTTTTATAGGCCGCAAGTGCCAAGAGGAATATCAGGTCCTATTTAGGTAGAAGTAGCTCGCCGCCACGTCAAAAACTCACTCAATCTCAAAATAAATGGTTGGTAGGGAAGTTTATCAATCGAGCATCATTGCCAGCAGCACTTTTATTATCAGTGGCAGCAGCGGCAGCGGTAGCGGTAGCAGAGAAGTGGAAGCGGCAGCAGCATAAGCAGCTGTAGCAGTGGCTATAGCAGGGGTAGTGGAACTAGCAATGGAAGCATCAGTAGCGGCAACTACAGCAGCAGCAGTAAGAGTAGTAGTTGTAGCAGTGGTGGTGGCAGTAGTAGCAGCAATGGCATTGGCAGTAGCAACAGCAGGAGAAATAGTAGCAGCGGTGGCGACAGTAGCAGCGGTGGCGGTAGTAGCAGTGGTGGCAGTAGCAGCAGCAGGAGCAATAGTAGCAGTGGTGGTGGCTATAGCAGCAGTAAAGGCAATATATACGTACGTATATACGCACATATATTACTACAGTAATTGTACATATAATACTACAATATTATATGTACGTATATACTGAGTATATACGTACACAGTATATATGTACATAAAATACTACAGTAATATATGATCATATACACTATAGTATATATGAACATATATACTATAGTATTATATATTTATCAAAACCTAACTTTTTGTAATTTTTTTTGATTTTTTCACTGATTTAAATTTCATATAGATATGGTTCCTCATTATTCTCTATATGAAGTTTGTATAAGTAAGAGGATTTTTTATTAGACATGATGAACCGCAACTCGGATAGCTTTGTAGCAGTAGAAAGATGGTGATCGGAGGAGCTGAGGAAGAGAAGCAACATCAATGCACTGATAGATTATACTTTATGCACTATCAGTAGATACATTGATGAATAAGATGTAAAAAAATTTTGTTATGTCTTTGTTTTAAATATGTAAGAGAAGGGTTGCTTAGATTGCAGTTATTCAAAATTATTATTCTAATAATTTATTCATCATTTTGTGTTGTTCATTAGCATGGTGGAGTGCTCCATTTTTCTAGGTTTAAGTTTCTTATTTATTTGTTAATGGTTACTACTATAGATGATTAATCTCTATTTCATCTGTCAGTTCTTTGTTAGCTTGTTAGCTCAGTCATGGCGGGGCAGAGTAACCCCCTTATAAGCCTTGGGACCGGAGAGAGTTTTGGTTGAGAGGGCAAGATGCGAACTTTGATACTCCAAGCCTACCTCGTGGCTCGTCTTCCAGGTTTTTCTCTAATAGTTTTCAGAGATATTTTCTAAAATTTAAATAATCTTTGTATTTCATATTTATGTTGATAGCGAAGTAATCTGTCGTCTTTTTGAAGTATAAATGGGATCATATTAATTTGTTGTAGTTTTGTGTCATCTTTGTGAAGTATAAATGGGATAATATTAATTTGTTGCAGTTTTGTATCATCCGAGTTTTGTGATTATATATATGTGCATATAATATTGTTGTATATATGTACATATATACAGTAGTATATAGTGCAAAAATACTGAGTATATACGTACGATATATCGAGTATATACGTACGTATATACTAAGTATATACTACGTATATACCGAGTACATATATACCCAGTATATACATGCATATAAACTTAGTATATACGTGCATATATACTAGTATATACGTGCATATATACCTGGTATATATGTACATATATACTAGGTATATACGTATGTATAAACTGGTATATACGTACTATAAACTCGATATAAACATACGTATATAATCGGTACATACATATGTATATACTTTGTATATAGATACTTATATACTCAGTATACACACACATATATGTTGTAGTATATAAGTACGTATATACTAAGTATATACGTACATATATACTATAGTATGTAGGTATATACTATAGTATATGTACATATAATACTATAGTATTATATGTAAATATATACTTAGTATATGCATATATTTATACTTAGTATATACGGGCATATAAACTTTCTATATACATGCATATTCAGTATATATGTGTGTATATACTCGGTATATACGTACTATATATTATGTATATACTTACATATATACTTAGTACATACATATATACTCGGTATATATGTACTATTTACTCGGTATATACGTACTATATACTCGATATATACGTACTTTATACTCGGTATAAACGTACTATATACTATGTATATACATACTATATACTCTGTATATATGTAATATATACTCGGTATATGCGTACATATATACATGGTATATACATAAATATATACTCGGTATATACATACCTATATACTAGGTATATACGTACTTATATACTCAGTATTTACGCACATATATACTGTAGTATATGCACATATAATACTGTAGTATTATATGTGCTTATAATATTGTAGTATTAAATGTACGTATATATCGAGTACATATGTACTCAGTATATGTACATATAATACTTCAGTATATATGTAGATATACTGTAGTAATATATGTAACGAGTGAAATGTTTGTATAATATAGATATATACTGCAGTATTATATATTTATCAAACATAATTTTTTTATTTATATATTTTGATTTTATTGGCTTGTTTAAATTTCGTATAGATATGGTACCGCATGTTCCCCATATGAAGCTTATATAAGTGAAGAGATTTTTTACTAGACATGTCGAACAGTGACTCGGACAACTTTGTCATAGAAGAAAGATCGTGATCAGAGGAGCATAGAGAAAGAAAACAACGTCAATACACGGATATATTATATCTTATGTATTGTTGATAGATACATTGATGAATAATATGAAATATAATTTTGTTATGTTTTTGTTTTATTTATGTAAATTATTGAATCAATAATTAAAATGATTTTATTTTTTGTTAATTATAATTTTTGTTTATAGTTTCGGTTTTAATTCAATTTAATATAAAAATATTAAATTATTTAATTAAATATTTTGAAAAAAAAAATTCTGAAAATAGTTTCAGAATGAAAAAAGCTAGGGAATTATCTATTGCTAATTTAGCTAAGGAATTTTCCCTTGCTAATTTAGCTAGAGAATTTTCCTTTGCTAATTTAGCTAGAGAAATTATTATTTTAGCTAGAGATATTACCATCACTAAAATTTTAGCTAGGGACTATTTCCCTCGCTAATTTTTAGCGACGAGAACTTTAGATTAGGAAAGCTTCTGTCAACATATAAGTTTAGCGACTAGAAAAGCCTCAGTTAGCTAAGGAATTTTCCCTTTATAATTTAGCTAGGGAATTTTCACTTACTAATTTAGCTAGGAAAATTAATATTAAATATATTTCATTCGATTATATATTTAAAGAGAAGGATCAGTAGATACTATTTTGAAGGA
>JAREIK010015654.1:0-55752 GCA_029783825.1 Sapria himalayana | reverse complement strand
AAATTTTCTAAGATTATAACCTTTGAAAATATAATAATTTAAATTTAATTTAAAAATGTGAATAGAATATTTAGTAATAATAATTATTATAAAATATATATAATATAAACTAAATATAACAATTTTATTGATAGATATTATATCAATTATCAAAAATTAAATTAATAAACTATTATTAATATGATAGATATAAATTAAAATTTAATTACAAAAACTAAAATGCTTAAAAATCAAAGTAAATTTATTACTAAATAATACTTTTTGTTTTTTATTTTTTGCCTCATTTTATAAGATTATATATTTTTTGATAAAACATAAATTATTTAAATTATATTTGTATCACTTATAATTTATTTTGTAATTAATATTTCAATAAATTATTTAAATTATATTTAAGGTTTACGAGTTTAAAGGTTTAAGTATTTAGGGGCTTCGGGGTTTAGGAGTTTAGAGTTTATGTGTTTAGGTATTTAATGGTTTATAAGTTTTATTTAAACAATGATATAACAAAAAAATTTTTTTTGTTATTTTTTCTCATTTTTTAAGGTTATAACATTTGAAAATATATTAATTTTTAAATTTTTTTTAAATATGAATACTATATTTAGTTTTGATAATATTAATAATTATATGTCATATAAATTCAATATAAACAATTATATTGATAGATATTATATTAGTGATCAAAAAATAAATTAATAAACTATTATAAATAAGATAAATATTATTTAAAATATATTTGCAAAATCTAAATTTATTCAAAATCAAAGTAAAATAAATTACTAAATAATAATGTTTTTGTTGTATTGCTTCTTTTTATAAGTTTATATTTTTTGTTCTTAAAAGTATATTATTTAAATTATATTTGTCTTACTCATAATTTATTTTGTAATAAATATTTCTATAAAAATATACTAATAAATAATTAAATGAATATTTAAAATTATAATAAATAGAAATAAAAATAAGATTTATTAATTATTATGTACTAAATAGTGGTTTAATGGTTTATGTATTTAGGTATTACAGGGTTTATGAGTATACTGATTTAATTGTATATGCATTTAGTGGTTTATAGATTTTATTTAAAAAATAAAATAACAAAAAATTTATATTTATTATTTTTTGATATTTTCAATGGTTATAACCTTTGAAAATATAATAATTTTTAAATTTTTTTTAAAAGCGAATTCAATATTTAGTTATAATAATCATTATATTTATATATCATATAAATTCAATATAAACAATTTTAGTGATTAATATTCTAATAATGATCAAAAAATTAATTAATAATCTATTATTAATAAGATAGATATCAATTAAAATATAATTACAAAATATTAAATGATTCATAAGCAAACCAAAATATATTACTATATAAAAATTTTTTGTTTTGTAATTATTTTTATTTAAAAAAGTTTATCTATATTTTTTTGATTAAAAATAAAATACATAAATTATATTTGTCTAAATCATAATTTATTTTTTAAATTATAATGATATAAAAATAAACAAATAAATAATTAAAATGAATATTTAAAATTATAATGAAAAAAATGAGATTTATTATTTATTATTTAGGGTATACCGGTCTAATTTAAATTATATATGTCTCACTAATAATTTATTTTGTAATTAATATTTCAATAAAAATAAACTAATAAATTATTAAATAAAAAATATAAAATTATATTGAATAAAAATTAAAATGAGATTTATGAATTATTATTAATGTATAAAAGTTTAATATTTTAAGTATTTAGATGTTTTGTCATTTAGGACTTTAGCGATTTATATTTTTAGGCATTTAGTGGTTTATTGGTTTTGTTTAAACAATGAAATAACAAAAAAAAAATTGTTATTTTTTCACATTTTCAAAGATTATAACCTTTGACAATATAATAATTTTAAAATTTTTAAAAATTTGAATACAATATTTAGTGATAAGAATCATTATAATTATATATAATATAAACTAAATATAAACAATTTTATTGATTGATATGATATCAATTATCAAAAACTAAATTGATATGTTATAATTATTATGATGGATATAAATTAAAATATAATTGCAAAACCTAAATTTATTCAAAATCCAAGTAAAATTTATTACTAAATAAAAATTTTTGTTTTTTAGTTTTTGCTTCTTTTTATTAGCTTATATATTTTTTTGATGAAAAATAATTTATTTAAATAATATTTGTTTCCCTCATAATTTATTTTGTAATTAATATTTTAATAAATTATTTAAATAATATTTAAGGTTAAGAGTTTAAAGGTTTAAGTATTTAGGGGCTTTTGTGGTTAGAAGTTTAGATGTTTAAGTGTTTTGGCATTTAGTGGCTTATAAGTTTTATTTAACAATGATATAGCAAAAAATTTATTTTTTATTATTTTTTTTAATTTTTGAAGATTATATCCTTTGAAAATATAATAATTTTTAAATTTTTTTCAAATGTAAATATAATATTTATTTATAATAATCTTCATAATTATAATTCATTTAAATTCAATATAAATAATTATATTGCTAGATATTATAATTATGATCAAAAAATAAATTAATATACTATTATTAATAAAATAGTTATTATTTAAAAAGTATTTGCAAAATCTAAATTTATTCAAATCAAAGTAAAATATATTACTAAATAATAATTTTTTTAATGTTTTTCTTTTTTTATAAGTTTATATGTTTGTTATTAAAATTAAATTATTCAAATTATATTTGTCTTACTCATAATTTATTTTGTAATTTATAATTCTATAATAATAAACTACTAAATAATTAAAATACATTTTTAAAATTATAATGAATAGAAATAAAATTGAGATTTATTATTTATTATTAAGGATATATCAATTTAATTGTTTAAGTATTTAGGTATTTTTTGGTTTAGGAGTTAAGTGATTTAATTGTTTAGACCATTAGTGATTTATAGTTTTTATTTAAAGAATTAAAAAACAAAAAATTTAATTTTTTGATTTTTTTTTAATTTTTGAAGGTTGTAACCTTTGAAAATATAATAATTTTAATTTAATAAAATATAAACTCAATATAAATAATTTTATTAATAGATATTATAATAATGATCAATAAATAAATTAATAAATTTGTATTTATAAGAATGATATAAATTAAATTATAATTGTATAATCTAAAATGATTCAAAATCAAAATAAGATATATTATTAAATAATAATTTCTTATTTTTAAAATTGTGCCACTTTTTATGAGCATTTTTTTGATGAAAAATAAATTATTTAAATTATATATGTCGCACTAATAATTTATTTTGTAATTAATATTTCTATAAAAATACATTGATAAATAATTAAAATGAATATTTAAAATTATAATGTATACTAATAAAACTGAGATTTATTATTTATTATTTAGACTATACTAATTTAATGTTTTAAGTATTTATGGGCTTCGGGGTTTAGGAGTTTAGTCATTTTAGTATTTAGTCATTCAGTGGTTTATAGGTTTTATATAAAAAATAAAATAACAAAAAAATTATTTTTGTTATTTTTTCTCATTTTTTAAGGTTATAACCTTTGAAAATATAATAAATTTTAAATTTTTTTGAAATGTGAATATAATATGAAGTTATAATAATCATAATAAATATATATAATATAAATTCAATATAAACTATTTTATTGATATTTATTATAATAATGATCATAAAAAAGTAATAACCAATTATTAATAAGATAAATATTATTTAAAATATATTTGAAAAACCTAAAATGACTCAAAATCAAAGTGAAATATTTTACGAAATATTAATTTTAAATTTTTAAATTTTTGTAACCATTTATAAGCCTATATATTTTTTGATGAAAAATAAATTATTTAAATTATATTTGTTGCGCTAATAATTTATTTTTTAATTTATATTTCTATAAAATTAAACTAATAAATAATTAAAATGTATATTTAAAATTATAATGAATACTAAAAAAATGAGATTTATTATTTATTATTTAGGGTATAACTATTTAATTATTTAAGTTTTTTGTGGTTTTGTGGTTAAGGAGTTTATTGATTTATATGTTTTCACATTTTCCTGTTTATAGGTTTTATTTTATCAATGAAATAACAAAAAATTTATTTTTATGAATTTTCGTGATTTTCATTGGTTATAACCATTAAAAATATAATAATTTTTTAATAGTTCTTATATATGAATACAATACTTAGCTATAATAATCTTAATAATTATATTTGTTGTAGATTCAATATAAAAAAGTGTATTAATATATATTATAAAAATGATTAAACAATAAATTAATAAACTATTATTAATAAGATAAATATTAATTAAAATATATTTGTAAAACCTAAAATAATTCAAAATCAAAGTAAATTATATTACTAAATAAAATTTTAAATTTTAGAAATTTTGATTATTTTTATAAGCTTAATTTTTTTTTCATAAAAAAAAATTTATTTAAATTATATCTGTCTCACTCATTATTTATTTTGTAATTAATATTTCTATAAAAATAAAAAAAATGATTAAAATGAATATATAAAATTATAATGAATAAAAATAAAAATGAGATTTATTATCTATAATTTAGGTTATATAGGTTTAATGGTTTTAGTATTTAGGGGGTTTTGGGGTTTAGAAGTTTAGAGATTTAAATGTTTAGTCATTTAGTGGTTTATAAGTTTTATTTAAATAATAAAATAATAAAAAATTATTTTTGTGATTTTTTATCATTTTTGAAGGTTATAACCTTTGAAAATATAATAATTTTTAAATTTTTTTCAAAAATAAATATAATATTTAGTTATATTAACTTAATAATTATAAGACATTTTAATTGAATTTAATTAATTTTATTATTCGATATTATAAAAATGATCAAATAAGAAATTAATAAACTATTATTAAAAGATTGATCGCAATTAAAATATAATTGCGAAACCTATATTTAATGATTCAAATCAAAGTAAAATATATTACTAAATAATAATTATTTGTTTTTAAATTTTTACTTTTTTATATAAGCTATTTTTTTTGATTAAAAATAAATTATTATAATTATATTTGTTTCACTGATTATTTATTTTGTGATTGATATTTCTATAAAAAATAAACTAATAAATAATTAAAATGAATATTTAAAAATATAATGAATACAAATTAAAATGAGATTTATGATTTATTATATATGGCATGTCGGTTTAATGGTTTAATTATTTTATGGTTTATAGGTTTTATTTATATAATAAAAATTTATAATTATATTTTTGATTTTTTCTGATTTTCAAAGATTATAACCATTGAAAATAAAATAATTTTTAAATTTTTTTGAAATGTGAATACCATGTATAATTATATTAATCTTACTAATTATATATAATATAAATTCAATATAAATAATTTTAATAATAGATATTATAATAATGATCAAAAATTAAATTAATAAACTATTATTAATAATATTAATATTAATTAAAACATATTTAAATAACACAAAATGTTTCAAAATCAAATTAAAATATATTACTAAATAATAATATTTATTTTTTAAAATTTTTCTTCTTTTTATAATCTTATATTTTTTTTATTAAAATAAATTATTTAAATAATATTTGTCTCACTCGAAATTTATTTTATAATTAATTTTTCTAAAAAATTATACTATAAATATTAAAAATTAATATTTAAAATTATAATAAATAGAAATAAAAATGAGATTTATTATTTATTAAGTAGAATAAAGCTGTTAAAAGGTTTATGTATTTATGGGTTTAGGGATTTATGAGCTTACTGATTTAAGTAAGTAAGCATTTAATGATCTATAGTTTTTATTTAAAAAATGAAATAACAAAAAATTTATTTTTTTTTTATTTTTTCACATTTTCAAAGGTTATTATAACCTTTGAAAATATAATAAGTTTAATATTTTTTTCAAAAGAGAATACAATATTTAGTTATAATAATTATTATATTTATATATCATATAAATTCAATATAAACATTTTTATTGATAAATATTCTAATAATGATGAAAAAATAACTTAATAATCTATTATTAATAAGATAGATATCAATTAAAATATATTTACAAAACCTAAAATGATTCAGAAGCAAAGCGAATATATTACTATATAATGATTTTTTGTTTTGAATTTTTTTTTAAAAAAAGTTTATCTATATTATTTTGATGAAAATTAATTTATATAAATTATATTTGTGTAACAGATAATTTATTTCGTAATTAATATTTATATAAAAATAAACAAAAAAATAATTAAATTTGAATATTTAAAATTAAAATGAAAAAAAAAATCAAATTTATTCTTTATTATTTAGGATATTACAGTTTAATTTAAATTAGATTCGTCTCACTAAAAATTTATTTTGTAATTAATATTTATATAAAAATAAACTGATAAATAAATAAAATAAAAATTTAAATTATACTGAATAATTAAAAAAATTTATTTTGTTCATCCCTCAACTCTAGAATAATTGCTAAAACTTTAACCAAAATAATAGGAGCTTTTACTTTTTCTCTATTATATCTCATCATATTTGATGTTGAATCGCTGGGCTATCAAAGGTATTTGACTCATGTACGCTAACAGACTAAACCAATGTTGTACCCCTATGTGTTGAAATAGCTAGTTGTTGAGGATGCTATTTAAATTGATTATTTATTTCTTCTAAAATATCTCCTATGCACACACTCAAAAAAATTTTTTTAAAACATAGTTCACCTCTAAAACATAATGACCTTGAAGCCTCTTAGAACAAACTAGCCTAGGGCGGTTTGAATAGGGCAAGAAGTATGGGCTCTCTTTCAATCAAGAATCAAAAAATTTATTTTATTGGCAAGTCTAAGCCCCTTTTTTATATCCTCATGGATATGTAAAGTATCATTTCTTTCTTTTTATATTAAATGAGTTATGTATACAAGCTCACAATACCCAAAAAGGTGTAAATGAATCATATTCAAATGTATAAAAGGTTTTAATCATTGCTCAAAATATTAGTCTTGCATATTGACACTTTAGGTCACAAATCAAGGAAAAAGCCATATTCATATTTCCAATCCGCAAGAATTTTAGCTATAGAAAGTTATAAAGAGTAGTACTCGAGCTTTAACTATTTCTAGGGTCATGACTTTTGCTCTTGAGGAATGTCCAAAGTTACAATCATTCCTAGTGCAATGACTTTGCAATATAAAGATAAAGTTTACAAGCTATGGTCATATCCAATATTGTGACCCAGTATTATAGTGATTAAATATGTATTCATGATCATTCTTAGTACCATAACAATATGTTCAACAGAGAGACACAAGTTATGGAATATTCTTATTAATATAATTTTTTGTTCTAGAGACAAAATATACAATCATGACCATTGCTAATGCTACAATAATCTAAAGCAATAAAGAGACTGAATCTATAACTCACCCCTTGAGTCATGACTTTGTGTTACATATACAAAAAGATAAATCTGTGACATTCCAAAAGTTGTGAATTTCAATTTAAATTTAACACTTAGTCATTTGAATATAAAAGTGAAAAACATGAGATATAAGATTTAGGGTTTATGGTATAGGGTTATAGTTTAAGGTTTAAGGTTTAGGATTTAAAGTTTAGGGTTTATGGTTTTTTTTTCGGAAAATACACACTTTATTTATCATTTAGGCACACAACTTACAAGAGACTAAAATGCTGACTAATTTAGGCCAGCCCACCAAATCATATGCACCTTAATGATTCTATGCATAAAATAGATAAAAAAACAAAATGCCTAATAATCCAAGCATAAGAATACAACTAAAATCACCTGGCATTCCCAGACTTCAGAGTTGGCATTGAGTCATTATGTGCATTGCGTCCTTTCCATTAGGATTTGTCCATGCCTTTTGGAGGAACCTGAATGATGCACCATATTAAAACTATGCAAATATAATATTGTGCATGTGTGTGACATGCAGCATCAAGCGTTTGCCTATGTCATTGCTATTCAATGGAATACATGTAAAACTGAATACCCATAAATCCACAAGTCCATATCTACGGCACAATGTCAATTCATTCTCACCTCTGAATTCAATATTGTTTTGCTCCAATGATCCTCAAAAGAGTATCTTTTGCATTAGAATGCTTCCTCCTCGAGCTCTAAGAAGTGGCTGTATGTTGCACCGACAAAATATCAAAAAATATGCATGCATCGGTGTGCATGTGTGATGAGGTCCATCTCATAGTCTAATTACCTACGGGTAGAACCAAGCTAGAATACAAGTAAAATTACAAAATGCTATAACGATGGGTCTTCTGCTCCTAGGAGTGTAGCATCGCTTAAAGTGTATTTACAAAATGCATAGTAGGCCCCACTTAGAGAACCTCTTGGGTCTAGTTGCCCTCATTGCATGCTACATAGAGAATAGACAAAATTGTGTATGTGAGTATGTCATGATCCATCTCTACAAGTACATGGTGCATACAAAGTCCAAAATACAATTAAGACTATAAACATAAACTACAAGTTTGAATTTTTCGCTCCCGTGTAGCTGGTCTGGACTCCATTGCTTACTGGCCCTGCTTGGTGATGCTTCAGATTTTGCCGGCTCTCCAATTAATTATGGATTACCCGATACTCCTGTTGGGCGATAGTTGGGTGGCCCTCTATGCTGCCTGATAGGGCTAGTGGGTCCCACTCGTAGCTACTCCTGAGTTTACTCCCAACCACTTTGCTTAGGCTAGTCAGTTTTCTGAAAGTTATCATCCAAGTTTGCTAGTGGGGCCCTCTAAAAGCTGGTGGCCCATACTTCTGGCAGCTTCGAGGACTTGCTGGCCCCTCTAAATGCTACACCAAAATGGACAAGAATATGTGCACGTGTGTACCGTGGTCCGTTGCTATGTGTGTGTGGTGCAGCAGTATCAGGGTTTAGGAGTTTAGTAATTTAAGTATTTAGGTATTTTGTGGTTTATAGGTTTTATTTAAATAATTAAATAACAAAAAAAATTATTTTTATGATTTTTTATCATTTTCAAGATTATAACCATCGAAAATATGATAATTTTTAATTTTTTTTCAAATGTTAATACAATATTTAATTATAATAATCATAAAAATTAAATATCATATAAATTCAATATAAATAATTTTATTGATCAAAATTATAATACTGGTCATAAAATAGTTTAATAAACTATTATTAAAAAGATAAATATTAATTAAAAAATATTTGCAAAACTTAAAACGATTCAAAATCAAAGTAAAATATATTAGTAAATAATAATTTTTTATTTTTAAATTTTTGATTCTTTTTATAAGATTATAGATTTTTTTGATGAAGATAAGTTATTTAAATTATATTTGTCTCATTCATATTTTTATTTTGCAATTAATATTTTTATAAAAATAAACTAATAAATAATTAAAATGAATATTAAAATTATAATGAATACAAATAAAAATGAGATTTATTATTAATTATTTAGGGTATACCAGTTTAATGGTTTAAGTATTTAGGAGTTTAGGAGTTTAGTGATTTAAGTGTTTAGGTATTTAGTAGTTTATATGTTTTATTTAAATAATGAAATAACAAAAAAATTATTTTTCAAATTTTTTATCAATTTTCAATGTTATAACCTTTATAAATATAATAATTTTTAAATTTTTTTCAAATATGAATACAATATTTAGTTATAATAAACTTAATAATTATATATCATGTAAATTAAAAATAAACAATTTTATTGATAGATATTAATAAACTAAATATAAATATAAATATAATAATGATCAAAAAATCAGTTAATAATCTATTATTTATTGATAGATATTTATATATTATTTATAAATACTTAAACCTTTAAAGATGGTTTAAATGTTTAAGTATTTAAGGGTTTTTGGGTTTTGGGGTTTAGAAGTTTAATGATTTAAGCGTTTAGGCATTTAGTAGTTGATAGGTTTTATATAAACAATAAAATAACAAAAAATTTATTTTTGTGATTTTATCTCATTTTCAAAGATGATAACCTTTAAAAATATAATAATTTTTAAATTATTTTCAAATGTAAATATAATATGTATTTATAGTAATCTTTATAATTATATATCATGTAAATTAAATATAAATAATTTTATTGATAAATATTCTAATAATGATCAAAAAATAAATTAATAATCTATTATTAATAAGATAGATATCAATTAAAATATAATTATAAACCCTAAAATGATTTAGAAGCAAAGCAAAATATATTACTATATAAAAATTTTTTGTTCTGAAAATTTTTTTTCTTTTAAAAAGTTTATCAATAATTTTTTTATGAAAAATAATTTATATAAATTATATTTGTTTAACTCAATTTATTTTGTAATTAATATTTATATATAAATAAATAAATAAATAATTAAAATGAATATTTAAAATTATAATGAAAAAAAATGAGATTTATTATTTATTATATAGGGATACCGGTTTAATTTAAATTAGATCTGTCTCACTAATAATTAATTTTGTAATTAATATTTCTATAAAATAAATTGTTAAATAATTAAAATAAAATTTAAAATTATTCTTAATAAAAATTAAAATAATATTTATTATTTATTATTAATGTATACCAGTTTAATGATTTAAGTATTTAGAGGTTTTGTTGTTAGGAGTTTAGCGATTTATGTTTTTAGGCTTTTAGTGTTTTATAGGTTTTATTTAAAAAAATAAAATAACAAAGAAAATTTCTATAATTTTTTATAATTTTCATATGTTATAACATTTGAAAATATAATAATATTTAAAAATTTTTGAAATTTTAATACAATATTTTGTTATAATAATATTAATAATAATATATCATATAAATTTAATATAAATATTTTTATTGATAGATATTATAATAATGATCAAAAATTAAATTTATAAACTATTAATATTAAGATAGATATTAATTAAAAAATATTTACAAAACCCAAATTGATTCAAAATTAAAGTAGCTTATATTACTTGATAATAATTTTTAATTTTAAAATTTATACTTCTTTTATAAGCGTATATTTTTATTAGATAAATAATATATAATTTAAATTATATTTGTCCCACACAATTTATTTTGTAGTAAATATTTCTAAATAAATACACTAATAATTAATAAAAATGAATATTTACAAATATAATAAATAGCCAAAAAATTAGATTTATTAATTATTATGTAGTATTTAGCGGTTTAATGGTTTATGTATTTAGGCATTATGGGATTTAAGAGTTTATTGATTTAACTTTATATGCATTTAGTAGGGCTGCTCATGGGACTCAAAGATTCGTGACCCGACCCCAAGTCTTGTCCCGAAAGAATCGGGACTGAAAAAATCCATTGACTTTGACTTTTTCCATCCCGTTCTGTCACGTATTTTTTCTTTTGGGGCAGTTCCATATCTTAAGCAATATCCATCCTGAGAACCATCCCGTCCTAAAAAACATATACTAGAACCAGGAATATATATATATATATTTAACATGAAGATGCCACCAATTCCGCTACTGCCCATCCAATTCCGACACACCTGTTGCTGTTTCGAAGAGTTCCAGGCCACATCACGCTATTCCAGTCTGTTCTATTAGGTCCAGCCCTTGTCCGTCATACTTCTGGTTGCCTCCACTGTGTCTCAGATGCCACCAGCCTTTTGGTTTGTTTTTCTGACAAGAATTGAGTGATTAATTATTATTATTATGTGTCTCAGTCAGTTTTGTTGAGTATTAGTTGTGGTGTTGTGGTTGGGGCAAATGAGTGGGTTGAATATGTTAAAATCAGTTTTGTAGAGCTAGCTTGTTTGAAATATTTATATGTATTTATGCTTACCATATCATATTAATTAATGGCAATGCAGATGGCACAATCCAGCGGTAAACGAAAAATACAATAAATTGAAAATGATCACATCTCAAATGATCAAAGTACTGGTAAATCCAATCTTCATCCTTTCATGAACCCTCTTATTGTTACGGCAGGTTCTTCAATTCCAATTGTAAAAGAAAGTGAAGGTACATCTGAACCTCAAGCTCATAAAAAGTAAAAGTCTTCTATTTAGGAAACTTATTAGATATTAGTTGATTTAGGGGGAAATGAAACTGGTAGGGTAGCTTGTATATGGTGCAGGAAAGAATACGTGGAAAAACGTGATCAAGGTACTTCGGGGATATTGAAATACTTGAGAAAGACTTGTAGGAAATTTCCACACAAAAAAGAATTAATAGAAGCTCATAAAGGTAAAGAAAAGTCACAATCTTTGTTGAGTTTCACTAAAGGTACTAGTTTAGAGGATAACAAATTAACTTGTCGGCAATTTGATCAACAACTAGTTAGGGAGGCTTTGGTGAAAATGATCATAACAGATGAATTGCCTTTTTGTTTTGTTGAGAGGGATGAGTTTAAGGAGTTTTGTGAAGTTAGTGTGGCTCAATTTAAAATTCCATCTAGGTGCCCCACACGGAGGGATTGTTTTTCGTTGTTTGTGAAAGAAAAGAAGAAATTATATGATAACATATCATCTTATTATTGTAGAGTTTCATTGACTACCGACACTTGGACTAATTAATTAAAAATTTGTCTTATATATGTTTGCCTGTTCATTTCATTGATTCTCAATCGAATAAGCATAAAAGGCTTTTGAACTTTTGTGTAATTAAAAGTCATTCTGGAGTCAATATTAGAAATGATATTGAGTTTTGCATGAATGAATGGGGTTTGAGAAAGTTGATGTGCATTACTGTTGACAATGCATCAGATAATGATGTTGCAGTTGTACAATTGAAAAAAAAAGCTTGTGAAGAAAAGTGTTGTACCTTTGAGAGGTGAGCATTTTCATATGAGATGTTGTGCTCATATCCTAAACTTAATTGTTAGAGATGGCATTTCAGTAGTTGAGGGTGCTATTCAAAAAATTAGAGGTGTGGTGAAATATGTGAGGTGCAGTCCTAAAAGATTAGATATGTTTAAGTTATGTGTTGAAGAAGCAAACTTGACATATTGATCTTCATTGCAATTAAATTGTCCTACAAGATGGAATTCAACTTATTTGATGCTACAAACTTAGAGGTGTCAAACGGGCCGGGCTGGGTCTGCCCACCCATTTTTTTAGGGCACGATCATGCTACCGTGCTAGGCCGGGCACGGCACGGTTACAGTACCGTGCCAGGCTGAAACAGCTGAGCCCGGCACGGCCCGTAGGCATGGTAGGCCGTGCCATGCTGTGACGGGCCCGCTCGGGCCCGGCCTTGCCATACGGGCCAGGGCAGAGGCAGACCCATAGAGGTAGAATTTTTTTTTTTAAAAAAAATTTTACATATTGTAATTCTGTAAGTGTATAGTATTAAATATAAATATTTTTAAAAATGTTAAAAATAAAAATTAATTAAAAAAACAAAGTTTAGAAATTTTTTTTTATCAAATTCAAATTAGTTTAACTTTTATTATAATTATTAATTATCTATTAAAGTTATTAATTTTTAAAATAAAATTTAAATCATACAAAAAATAAATCAATACATTATGTTAGTAAAAATAAAAATTAAAAAAAAATTAAACAACACAAATGAAAAATTACCAATCATCCATTTGAAACCGAATGTCCGAACAAAACAAATTTCAGTTTCAACACAACGTACAAACAAAGTGTACAAATACAATCAATAAAAAAAACATCGAAAACAAATAACAGCAGATCATCATCAATCATCAATTGGCATATCATGAGAATCATCAGCCACAACATCAAGATGAGTAACATATGGATCATCATCATCGGCAATCAACTCCTCCGCCATCGTAGTGGATGTGGATGCGACTGTAGTGACTGCCCCACTCCCAGCTCCAGCACGATCATGGATGCTAAACCTCGATTCCTCCCAATCCTTCAAACAAGCCAAGGCCTCAACCATATCTGGATGTAATCTCGATCTCCTATCCGTAATCACGTTCACTGCAACAGAAAAAGCAGACTTCGATGCTACGCTCGACATCGGAGGAGTCAGTAGATTTCGTGCCATTCTAGATAGCACGGGAAAGGTGGACTCATATGATTTCCACCACTGTAATAAATCAAGATTCTTAGTATCAGAATGTTTTAGGATTGAGTAGTAATCTGTATCTAAGTACCGAGACAGCTCGCTCCTATGTGATGGTCCACCCATACGTTTCCCCCTCGCTAGCTGAATGAAAAAATCGTCATCTCCGAACATGGTATCAATGTCCATAATCACAGTCACACTACCACCACCACCATACCTAGTATCGTAGTATGTGAATAGGTCAGACAACTTCTCGTGAATGAACCCTTCAGGTGGCTCTTCCAGGTTCATGAATGAGGAAATGAAAGTCGGGGTGTTTTCTACCCCTTCCACCTTAACCCTAGTGTCAATGCATGCAGTGAGGCAATAAAGAGATGAAACGGTGGACCAGTACTTCAAGTACTTGGTCTCCATCTCTACAACCATATGGCTAAGCGTCGGGTCAGCTCGATACTTCCTTAACATTCTACTAATGTTGCATATGCACTGGAGTGCAATGCAAGTGGTGGGCGTATAAACCGATGAACACATGTTCGTCGTGTCATAAAATATCTTCAGAAATTTCATAAATGAAATTTCTAAAACCCAGTCAGTGTCGTCAATAATAAGTTCGTCACTCTTACTATTGACATAGTCGGATATCACGTGTTCGTATCCAACACATGATTCCAACATCAGGTACGTGTAATTCCAACGATGTCTCACATCTGATTGGAATTTCTTCTTCTTAAGATTTGCAGACAAACAGAGACTACCAAACTTTTGTTGTTTGCGAGGAGTGCGAATATATTTTAGTGCATTGCATATATTATCCAACGCGGGGGAACACACCTTCATACCCGCTTGAACAATCAGGTTAATCATGTGACACATGCATCTGACATGAAAGATCTCTCCTAATGGTGCGTCTCTAATATTTCTAACAAACATATTGATCGCTACTCCATTATTAGAAGCATTATCGAATGTGACACTAAAAATTTTATTTTGAATTTTATATTCCCTAAAGATTTTCATCATACACTAAAAAATGGCCGGGCCATCATGAGGATGAAGAATCTCAGTGAATCCTAAAATTTTTTTATTGATTGTCCTATTAGAATCTATATAGTTACTCGTGAGACATGCATAAGAAGAATCATCATGACTTGTCCATATATCAGACGTCACGGACACCACTCCACTATATGCCATAAATTCCTTTATTATTTTTTGTTTTTCTTACTTATATATCTTTAGTATGTCATTCCTAGATGTTGACCTAGGAATCCTATAATAGGAAGGATGAAAATAAGTCTGCATGATGTGTACTGCCCTTGGATCTTCCGAAAATCTGATCGGAATACCCATCAATGTGATGAGTCTGGCCATGCCGTCCCTACTCAACTCACTGGAGTATATGAAGGGAGCAAACTTTGAGACTGAACTCGATCCAGTCTCAAAAAATGCAGTCGCAAGTTGGGTTTGCCTAGGATCTAATGTTGCATGTTTTTTGGTGCATAATTCGGCATGCCTCTTGAGGTGCCCAGTCCCAAATGAACTCTTACATGTTAATAGTCCCATACAATATTTGCACTGTGTCATTTCTTGTTCCTCACCCCTAATATTTTTTTGTGTTATGATTTTAAAATGAGTCCAAACTATAGAAGTCCTTTTAGTTTTTTGTTTTTTAGAACTTTGGGTTGAGACGACTGGAGAAACCAAAGTTTCAGCAGCCTCAGACCTCTGTGTAATATTGTAATTTTCCAAATTTAAATACGTGTCAGGTGTATTTTCATTTTTTTCTAATTTTTTTCTAGAGAGAGAAACTATAGAGAGAGGAAGTAAAAAAGCGTAAAATAAAATACCTATTTAAAAGTTGTGAGGTCGGTCACGTGCACGGTGCACCACAGCAAGCTCTAATGTTCAAAACTCAAGTCGAGTTTCATGAAAATCCAAGCCGAAATCAAAATCCCAAGGTACGAGAGAGAGAAGCACTGTTTATGTGAGAGAAAGAGAAAGATTTGAGAGAATATATATTTTTGAAAAACATAAATGTTAAAGGGAGGGGGGTAGAATTTATAGATTAAAGATATTAATTTTTTATAAAAAAAGATATTTTTTTTTATTTTTTTTGAATTTTTAATAATTATTTAGGGGGCAGAATCACGAGGACCATTGGATTCTGCCCCCTAGCCGTTGGAGGCGAATCCAACGGCTGAAATTTAATAATAATTGCATATTTTTTTTCCCGTTGGGATTGGGACCGTGGGTCGGGTCCAATCAGACCCGACCCGCGGTCTTTTTTTCGGGAGGGGCCGGGTCACGCATGGCCGCGTGAAACCGGCACGGGAAGAACCCGTGCCGGCGTGCCGTGCCACGGTCCGAGCCGAGCCGGGTCAGGCCCGGCGCGGCATGGACCAGGCACGGCACGAGCCCGGGTACTGTTTTTTAACATGCCGGGCCGGCCCAGGCACGGCCGAACAGTGCCGTGCTTCGTGCCGGGCCGTGCCAGCCCGGCCCGGTTGACACCTCTATACAAACAAATATAAATTATTAAAAAGAATTTGATAAGTTGGAGGACAAAGACAAAAAGTTTTTGAAGGAGTTTAGTTCAAATGTTCCAACTGAGAGAGACTGAACAAACGCCAAAATTTTGGATCATTTCTTGAAAATTTTTTATGAGGTAAATTGTAAATTTTGTGGCTCATAATATTATACCTCTAGCATTTATTTACCTGATATTATTCGAATTTTGAAAAAAAATTGAACTTTGTGAAAATACTAGAGATATAATGGTGTCTGAAATGGGTATGAAAATGAGGCATAAATTCAACAAATATTGGGGTTCTCTTCAGTCAACAAATATTATGCTTTTTGTAGCAGTAGTGTTGGATCCTAGATATAAGCTCAAATATCTCAAGGTTAAGTACACTTAGCATTATGGTGAGGAATTGGCTAAAAATTTGGTTAAAAAGGTTATAAATGCTTTAAATGAGATGATGGATGATTATAAAGATTTAAATAAAGATGAATCAAAAGAAGATGATTTCTCTTCTACTGTGTTGAAGAAAAATGATGATTTGTTTGATGGTAGTGATACTTATGTTGATGATTTTTTTTGTTGAATTGGAGAAAGAATAAGAAGTTGCAGCTTTGGAAGAGTTGGATACCTACTTGGAGGACAAACTTGAAAAAAATAGAATTGATTTTGATCTTCTAAACTGGTGGAAGGTAAATGAGGTTAGGTATCCTTCTTTGGCAAATGTAGCAAGGGATGTATTTGCTATCCAAGCATCTATTGTGGCCTACGAATCTACATTTAGCACAGGGGGGAGAACTTTAGATAAATTTAGGAGTTCTTTAAAACCTATTACAGCTGAAGTACTCATATGTCTACCAGATTGGTTGAGAAGCTCAAACAAACCTATTGAAATTGAAGAATTAGTTCAAGACCTTGATGATAATGAATCAGGTTAGTATACAAATCTTGTAAATTTTAATTTCACTTTTACTTATTTTATTCATTCAATTTAATAAAAATATGGTTCAATTACAATTTTCAGAGGGGTCTCAAGATCCAAATATTCTTCCAACTATTGTTGGCCAACTAAATTTCGAATGTGTGTATTAAATTTTATATGGTAATATTTTGTTTTTTTATTACTCTTTCATCTTAGAAATTTATGTCTAGATGATTAACACGTTTTCATCTTTGGTTATCATTCTACAGTGGAGGAAGAAAAGGGTGGAGTTGTAGAAGAGATAATTAATTGGGTTTTGATTTTTATTGCTATTCACGGGATGGACCTTTGAAATGATTATTATCATGGTTGTTATAAGTTGTATTTTTTTTTTGTTATATTAAGTTGCCTAATTTTAGCAATTACTTAAGTAGTAGTTGCTGCTACCATTCTTTGTGGTCATCTTTAGCTATTCCTTAATATTTTAAGTAATTATTTAAAAAATGTAGTATTGCTATTATGGTTTACTTTCACTCGGTTGAACAAAGCCAACTTGTGACAAAACAAAGAACCAAATTAAGCACACAACTATGTCATGTTCTATTTAACATTTCTATCCTTTTCTGCACAAAAAAGCATTTGACAAGGTAATGGACCATTTGACAAAACAAAATTGGCCCAATTTGAGTTTGAAAAATACATAACTAAGGAATGATAAATAGTAAAACAAAAAGTTTCGACATGAACTAACTTGGCCGGTTTGAATAAAATAAATTGAAAAAAATATCCGAACTACGTTCCATCCCGGAACCATTTTCTCCTACCCAAAATCCCCGATCTCCGTCCCGTCACGTCCTAATATTTTCAACCTATGGGATGTGTCTGGATCTTCAAAAAAAAATTTTTGAACTGTGGAAAGGGACTGGAGATTTGTAATCCACATCTCGTCCCGTCCCATGAGCACCGCTAGCATTGAGTGGTTTATAAGTTTTATTTAAAAAATAAAATAACAAAGAATTTATTTTTATTATTTTTTGATATTTTCGAAGGTCATAACCTTCGAAAATATAATAATTTTAAAATTTTTTCAAATGTGAATACAATATTTAGTTATACTAATCATTATATTTGTATATTATATAAATTCAATATAAACAATTTTATTGATAAATATTCTAATAATAATCAAAAAATAAATTAATAATCCATATATAATAAGATAGATATTAATTAAAATATAATTACAAAACTTAAAATGATCTAGAAGCAAAGAAAAATATATTACTATATAATAATTTTTTGTTTTTGAATTTTTTCTTCTTTTAATAAGTTTATCTATATTTTTTTAATTAAAAATAATTTATATAAATTATATTTGTCTAACTCATAATTTATTTTGTAATTAATATTTATATATAAATAAAAAAATAAATAATTAAAATGAATATTTAAAATTATAATGAAAAAAAATGAGATTTATTATTTATTATTTAGGGATACTGTTTTAATTTAAATTAGATCTGTCTCACTTATAATTTATTTTGTAATTAATATTTCTAAAAAAATAAACTGATAATTATTAAATTAAAAATTTAAAATTATACTGAATAAAAATTAAAATGAGATTTATGAATTATTATTAATGTATACCACTTTAATAGTTTAAGTATTTATATGTTTTGTCATCAGGAGTTTAGTGATTTATGTTTTTAGGTTTTTAGTGGTTTATAGGTTTTATATAAAAAAATAAAATAGCAAAACAAATTTCTATAATTTTTTCTCATTTTCAAAGGTTTTAGTCGTTTAGTAGTTTGCAATTTATGTTTTTAGGTAATTAGTGGTTTATAGGTTTTATATAAAAAAATAAAATAACAAATAAATTTTTTATAATTTGTTATCATTTTCATAGGTTATAACCTTTGAAAATATAATAATATGTAAAATTGTTTGAAATGTGAATACAATACTTAGTTATAATAATATTAATAATTATATATCATATAAATTCAAATAAACAATTTTATTAATATATATTATAATTATGATCAAAATTAAATTAATAACCTATAGATATTAAGATAGATATTAATTATAAAATAATTACAAAACCCAAATTGATTCAAAATTTAAGTAAAATATATTACTGGATAATAATTTTTAATCTTTAAATTTCTACTTCTTTTATAGGCCTATATTTTTTTTAAAAAAATAAATTAATTAAATTATATTTGTCGCACTCATACTTTATTTTGTAATAAATATTTTATTAAAAATTAACTAATAAATAATTAAAATGAATATTTAAAATTATAATAAATAGAAATAAAAATTAGATTTATTAATTATTAAGTAGTATATAGTAGTTTAATGGTTTATGTATTTAGGCATTACGCGGTTTAGGAGTTTACTGATTTAACTGCTTATGCATTTAGTGGTTTATAAGTTTTATTTAAGAAAAAAAAAATTATTTTTATTATTTTTTGATATTATCAAAGGTTATAACCTTTGAAAATATTATAATTTTAAAATTTTTTTCAAATGTGAATAAATATTTATTTATAATAATCATAATAATTATATATCATATAAATTCAATATTAACAATTTTATTGATAGATATTCTAATAATTATCAAAAAATAAATTAAAAATTTATTATGAATAAGATTGATATTACTTAAAATATAATATCAAAACCTAAAATGATTCAAGAGCAACGAAAAATATATTACTTAATAATAATTATTTGTTTTAAAATTTTATCATTTTTATAAGCTTATCTATTTTTTGATGAAAAATAATTTTCATAAATTATATTTTTAACTCAATTTATTTTATACTTAATATATATATATAAATAAAAAACTAAAAAATCAAAATGAATTTTTTAAATTATAATGAAAACAAATAAAAATGAGATTTATTAATTATTATTTAGGCTATACTCATTTAAATGATTATCTATATAGGGGTATCAGGATTTTATAGTTTAGTGATTTAAGTGTTTAGGGATTTAGTGATTTATAGGTTTTATATAAACAGTGAAATAATAAAAAAAATATTTTTTTTTGTTTTTTCAAATGTTCAAAGGTTATAATCTTTGAAAATATAATTATTTTAAAATTTTTTTCAAAAGTGAATACAATATTTAGTTATAATAATTATTAAATTTATATATCATATAAATTAAATATAAATATTTTTATTGATAAATATTCTAATAAAGTTCAAAAAATAAATTAATAATCTATTATTAATAAGTTAGATATCAATTAAAATATAATTACAAACCCTAAAATGATTCAGAAACAATGTAAAATATATTACTATATAATAATTTTTTTTTAATTTTTTTCTTCTTTTAATAAGTTTATCTATCTTTTTTTGTTGAAAAATAATTTATATAAATTATATTTATCTAACTTATAATTTATTTTGTAATTAAAATTTATATAAAAATAAACAAATAAATAATTAAAATGAATATATAAAATTATAATGAAAAAATAAAAATGAGATTTATTATTTATTATTTAGGATATACCTTTTTAAAAAATTCATCTATTTAGTGTTATCGAGATTTAGAAGTTATTGATTTAAATATTTCGGCATTTAATGGTTTATAGCTTTTATTTAAACAATGAAATAACAAAAAATTTATTTTTTATATTTTTCAAAATTTCAAATGTCATAACATTTGAAGGATATAACCTTTGAAACTATAACAATGTTTAATTTTTTTTAAATGTGAATACTATATTTAGTTATGATAATCTTAATAATTATATATCATGTTAATTTAATATAAATAATTATATTGATAGATATAATATTAATGATCAAAAAATAAATTAATAAACTATTATTAATAAGATAGATATTTTTTAAAATATATTTGCAAAACGTAAATTTATTAAAAAGTAAAGTAAAATATAATAATAAATAATAATTTTTTTGATGTTTTGCTTCTTTTTATAAGTTTATATTTTTTGTTATTAAAAGTAAATTATTTAAATTATATTTTTCTTCCACATAATTTAATTTTAATTTATAATTCTATAAAAATAAACTAATAAATAATTAAAATACATTTTTAAAATTATAATGAATACAAATAAAATTGAGATTTATTATTTATTATTTATTATTCAGGATATACTAGTTTAATGGTTTATGTATTTAGGTGCTTTGGGTTTTAGTGATTTAAGTGTTTAGGCCTTTAGTGAATTATAGTTTTTATTTAAAGAATAAAAAAATAAAAAATTAAATTTTTTGATTTTTTTTTTAATTTTTGAAGGTTATAACCTTCAAAAATATAATAATTTTTAATTTTTTTTCAATGTTCATATAATATTTAGTTATAATATTATTAATAATTATATATAATGTAAACTCAATATAAATAATTATATTAATACATATTATAATAATGATCAATAAAAAAATAATAAATGATTATTAATAAGAATGATATAAATTAAAATATAATTGCAAAAACTAAAATGATTCAAAATTAAATTAAAATATATTACAAAATAAAAAATTTTTGTTTTTAAAATTTTGCCTCTTTTTATAAGCATATATTTTTTTTTGAAAAAAAAATAAATTATTTAAAATAGATCTGTCTCACAAATAATTTATTTTGTAATTAATATTTCTATAAAAATAAACTAATAAATAATTAAAATAAAAATTTAAATTACATTTAATAAAAATTAAAATGAGATTTATGATTTATTATTAATGAATACCGATTTAAAAGTTTAAGTATTTAGAAGTTTTGTCTTTTAGGAGTTTAGCTATTTATGTTTTTAGGCATTTAGTGGTTTATAGGTTTTATATAAACAATAAAATAACAAAAAAAATTTGTAAATTTTTGTCATTTTCAAATGTTATAACCTTTGAAAATTTAATAATATTTAAAATTTTTTTAAAATTTAATACAATATTTATTTATAATAATTTTAATAATTCTATATCATATAAAATAAATATAAACAATTTTATTGATAGATATTATAATAATGATCATAAATTAAATTAATAAAATATTTCTAATAAGATAGATATTAATTAAAAAATATTTACATAACCCAAATTGATTCAAAATTAAAGTAAAAGATATTAGTTGATAATAATTTTTTAATTTTTAATAATACTTCTTTTTTTAATTCTTTTAAAAGCGTATATATATTTTTTGATTAAAAATAAATTATTTAAATTATATGTGTCGCACTCATAATTTATTTTGTAATAAAAATTTCAATAAAAATAAACTAATAAATAATTAAAATGAATATTTAAAATAATAATAAATTGAAATAAAAATTAAATATTTTAATTATTAAGTAGTATATAGTAGTATAATGGTTTATGTATTTTGGCATTACGGGGTTTAGGAGTTTACTGATATAACTGTGTATGCATTTAGTTGTTTATAGGTTTTATTTATAAAATAAAATAACAAAAAAATTAATTTTTATTATTTTTTAATATTTCCAATGGTTATAAACCTTTGGAAATATAAAAATTTTTTAATTTTTTCAAAAGTGAATTCAATATTTAGTTATAATAATCATTATATTTATATATCATAATAATTCAATATAAATAATTTTATTGATAAATATTCTAATAATGATCAAAAAATAAATTAATAAACAATTACTAATGAGATAGATATCAATTAAAATATAATTAAAAAACCTAAAATGATTCAGAAGGAGAGCAAAATATATTACTATATAATAAATTTTAGTTTTTAAATTTTTTATTTTTTTTATAAGTTTATCTATATTTTTTGATGAATAATAATTTATATAAATTATATTTGTCTAACTCATTATTTATTTTGTAATTAATATTTCTATAAAAAATAAACTAATAAATAATTAAAATAAATATTTAAAATTATAATGAATACAAATTAAAATGAGATTTATGATTTATTATATGTGGTATACCCATTTAATGGTTTGTTTATTTAGGAGTTTTTGTCGTTTAGAAGTATATCAATTTATGTTTTTAGAATTTAATGGTTTATAGGTTTTATTTATATAATAAAAATAAATTTTTTTTTTAGATTTTTTCTGATTTTCAAAGGTTATACCCTTTTAAATTAAAATAATTTTTAAAATTTTTTTAAATGTGAATACCATTTATAATTATATTAATCCTACTAATTATATATCATATAAATTAATTATAAACAATTTTAATGATAGATAGTATAATAATGATCAAAAATTAAATTAATAAACTATTATTAATAATATAAATATTAATTAAAATATATTTACATAACACAAAATGATTCAAAATCAAATCAAAATATATTACTAAATAATAATATTTAATTTTCAAATATTAATTAAAATATATTTACATAAGCTTATATTTTTTATTCATTAAAAATAAATTATTTAAATAATATTTGTCTGACTCAAAATTTATTTTGTAATTATTTTTTCAAAAAAAATTAAACTATAAATAATTAAAATGAATATTTAAAATTATAATAAATAGAAATAAAAATGAGATTTATTATTTATTAAGTAGTATATAGCTGTTAAAAGGTTTATGTATTTAGGGGTTTCGGGGTCTATTAGCTTACAGATTTAAGTAAGTAAGAATTGAATGATCTATAGGTTTTATTTTAAAAATGAAACATAAAAAATTTATTTTTATTATTTTTTCTCATTTTTTAAGGTTATAACCTTTGAAAATATAATAATTTTTAAATTTCTTTTCAAAAGTGAATACAATATAAATTTATAATAATCATAATAATTTTATATCATATAAATTCAATATAAACAATTCTATTGATAGATATTCTAATAATTATCAAATAATAAATTTAAAATCTATTATGAATATGATTGATATTACTTAAAATATAATATCAAAACCTAAAATGATTCAAAAGCTAAACTAAATATATTACTAAATACTAATTATTTGTTTTTAAATTTTTATGATTTTTATAAGCTTATCTATTTTTTGATGAAAAATATTTTTAATAAATTATTTTTTTAACTTATAATTTATTTTATAATTAATAAATATATAAAAATAAAAAACTAAACAATCAAAATTAATTTTTTAAATTATAATCAAAACATATAAAAATGTGATTTATTAAATATTATTTAGGGTATACTAGTTTAAAAGATTATCTATATAGGGGTATTGGGATTTTGTAGTTTAGTGATTTAAGTGCTTAGTCATTTAGTGGTGTATAGGTTTTATTTAAACAATGAAATAACAAAAAAAATTATTTTTTTTTATTTTTTGACATTTTCTAATGTTATAATCTTTGAAAATATAATAATTTTAAAATTTTTTTCAAAAGAGAATACTATATTTAGTTATAATAATATTTATATTTATATATCATATAAATTCAATATAAACATTTTTATTGAAAAATATTCTAATAATGATAAAAAATAAATTAATAATTTATAATTAATAAGATAGATATCTATTAAAATATAATTAAAAACCTAAAATGATTTAGAAGCAAAGCAAAATATATTACTATATAATAATTTTTTGTTTTTGTAATTTTTTTTATTTTAAAAAGTTTATCTATATTTTTTTGATGAAAAATAATTTATATAAATTATATTTGTGTAACTCTTAATTTATTTTGTTATTAATATTTATATAAAAATAAACTAATAAATAATTAAAATGAATATTTAAAATTATAATGAAAAAAAAATGAGATTTATTATTTATTATTTAGGGTATATCGGTTTAATTTAAATTAGATCTGTCTAATAATAATTTATTTTGTAATTAATATTTCTATAAAAATAAACTGATAAATAATTAAAATAAAAATTTAAAATTATACTGAATAAAAAGAAATGATACTTTTAATATCCTTGAGGATATAAAAAGGGGGCTTAGAAATGCCAATAAAATAAATTTTTTGATTCTTGATTGAAAGAGAGCCCATACTTCTTGCCCTGATCAAACGGCCCTGGGGCTAGTTTGTTCTAATAGGCTACAAGGTTGTTATTATTTTAGAGGTGAACTATGTTTTAAAAAAATTGCTTTGAGTGTGTGCATGTGATATATTTTAGAAGGAATTACAATAATCAATAGAAATAGCATCCTCAACAACTAGTTATTTCAACACATAAGGGTACAACTTTGGTTTTGTCTGTTACCGTAATGAGTCAAATTACCTTTGATAACCTAGTGATTCAACATCAAATATGATGAAACATAATAGAGATAAAGTAAAAGCTCCTAATATTTTGGTTAGAACTTTAGCAATCATTCTAGAGTTGAGAGAGGAATAAAATAAATTATTTTAATTATTCAATATAATTTTAATTTTTATTTTAATTATTTATCAGTTTATTTTTATAGAAATATTAATTACAAAATAAATTATTAGTGAGACAGATATAATTTAAATTAAACCAGTATATTGTAAATAATTAATAAAAAATCTGATTTTTTTTATTTAATTTTAAATATTCAAATTTAATTATTTATTTGTTTATTTTTATAGAAATATTAATTACAAAATAAATTATTAGTTATACAAATATAATTTATATAAATTATTTTTCATCAAAATAATATAGATAAAATTTTTAAAAGAAAAAAAAAATTTCAAAACAAAAAATTATTGTATAGTAATATATTTTTCTTTGTTTCTGAATCATTTTAGGTTTTGTAATTATATTATAATTGATATCTATCTTATTAATAATAGATTATTAATTTATTTTTTGATCATTATTAGAATATTTATCAATAAAATACTTTATATTGAATTTATATGATATATAAATATAATGATTATTATAACTAAATATTGAATTCACTCTTTAAAAAAATTTAAAAATTATTATATTTCTAAGGTTATAACCTTTGGAAATATCAAAAAATAATAAAAATAAATTTTTTGTTTTTTTATTTTTTAAATAAAACCTATAAACTACTAAATGCATACATAGTTAAATAAGTAAACTTCTAGATCCCGTAATGCCTAAATACAATAACCATTAAACCGATATATAATACATAATAAATAATAAATCTAATTTTTATTTCTATTTATTATAATTTTAAATATTAATTTTAATTATTTATTTGTTTATTTTTATAGAAATAATTTATTACAAAATAAATTATAAGTGAGACAAATATAATTAAAATAATTTATTTTTAATGAAATAATATATATACGCATATAAAAGAAGTAAAAATTTAAAAATTTAAAATTATTATCCAGTAATATATTTTACTTTAATTTTGAATCAATTTGGGTTTTGTAAATATTTTTTAATTAATTTCTATCTTTTTATTAATAGTTTATTAATTTAATTTTTGATCATTATTATAATATCTATCAATAAATTTTTTATATTGAATTTATATGATATAGAATTATTAATATTATTATAACTAAATATTATATTTACATTTAAAAAAATTTTAAATATTATTATATTTTCAAAGGTTATAACCTATGAAAATGAGAAAAAATTATAAATTTTTTTTATTATTTTATTGTTTAAATAAAACCTATAAACCACTAAATGCCTAAAAACATAAATCGCTAAATTTTCAAATGACAAAACATCTAAATACTTAAACCATTAAACTTGTATATATTAATATTAAATAATAAATCTCATTTTAATCTTTATTCAGTATAATTTTAAATTTTTATTTTAATTATTTATCAGTTTATTTTTATAAAAATATTAATTACAAAATAAATTATTAGTGAGATAGATATAATTTAAATAATTTATATTTCATCAAAAATAATATAAGCAAATAAAAATAGGCACAATTTTAAAAACAAAATTATATTATTTTTCAAAATATTTTATGTTGATTTTGTATCATTTTAGATTTTTCATTTATATTTTAATTTATATCATTCTTTTTAATAATAGTTTATTAATTATTTATTGATCATTATTATAATATCTATTAATAAATTTATTTATATTGAGTTTACATTATATATAATTATTAAGATTATTATAACTAAATATTATATTCACATTTTAAAAAAATTAAAAATTATATATTTTCAAAGGTTATAACCTTCAAAAATAATAAAAAAACAAAATTAATTTTTTGTTTTTTCATTCTTTAAATAGAAACTATAAATTACTAAAGGCATAAACACTTAAATCACTAAACCCCAAAACACATAGAAACCTAAACCATTAAATCTGTATATCCTGAATAATAAATAATAAATCTCACTTTTATTTGAATTCATTATAATTTTAAATATTCATTTTAATTACTTTTTAATTTATTTTTATAGAATTATAAATTACAAAATATATTATGAGGAATACAAATATAATTTAAATAATATACTTTTAATAACAATAAATATAAACATATAAAAAGAAGCAAACAATCAAAAACTTTTTTATTTAGTAATTTATTTTACATTGATTTTGAATAAATTTAGGTTTTGCAAATATATTTTAAATAATATCTATCTTATTTATAATTGTTTATTAATTAATTTTTTATCATAAATATAATATCTATCAATATAATTATTTATATTGAATTTATATGATATAAAATTATTATTATTATCATAACTTAATATAGTATTCACATTTAAAAAAATTTAAAAATTCTTATATTTTCAAAGGTTATAACCTTCAAAAATGAGAAAAAATAACAAAAAATAAATTTTATGTTATATCATTCTTTAAATAAAACTTATAAACCATTAAATACCTAAACACATAAATCTCTGAACTCCTAAATCCCGAAGCCCCTAAATACTTAAACCTTTAAACTCCTAAACCTTAAATATAATTTAAATAATTTATTGAAATATTAATTACAAAATAAATTATGAGTGATACAAATATAATTTAAATAATTTATTTTTTATCATAAAAATATATAATGTTATAAAATCTGGCAAAAACTAAAACAAAAATTATTATTTATTAATAAATTTACTTTGATTTTTAATGATTTTAGTTTTTGTAATTAACTTTTAATTTATATCTATCATATTAATATTAGTTTATTAATTTATTTTTTGATAATTGATATAATATCTATCAATAAAATTGTTTATATTTAGTTTATATTATATATTGTTATAATAATTATTATTACTAAATATTATATTCACATTTTTAAAAAATTTTAAAATTATTATATTTTCAAAGGTTATAAACTTTGAAAATTTGAAAAAATTTCAAAAATAATTTATTTGTTATTTCATTGTTTAAATCAAACCAATAAACCACTTAATGCCTAAATACTTAAATGAATAACTTCTAAATCTCGAAAACCCTAAATAGATAATTTTTTTAATCAGATATATCCAAAATAATAAAAAATAAATCCATTTTTATTTTTGTCATTATAATTTTAAATATTCATTTTAATTATTTATTTGTTTATTTTTAAATAATTATTAATTACAAAATAAATTATGAGTTAGACAATTATAATTTATATAAATTATTATTTCATCAAAAAAAATATAGGTAAACTTAGTAAAAGAAAAAAAGATTAAAAACAAAAAATTATTATATAATAATATAATTTGCTTTGCTTATGACTCATTATTGGTTTTGTAATTATATTTTAATTGATATCTATCTTATTAAAAATAGATTATAAATTTATTTTTTCATCATTATTGGAATATTTGTCAATAAAATTGTTTATATTGAATTTATATGATATTTAAATATAATGATTATTATAACTAAATATTGAATTCACTTTTTAAAAAAATTTTGGAATTATTTAAATAAAACATATAAACCACTAAATGCCTAAACACTTAAATCAATAACTCCTAAATCACTAAAACCCTAAATAATAAATAATAATCCTTTTAAATAATATCTATCTTATTTATAATAGTTTATTATTTTATTTTTTGATCATTAATATAATATCTATCAATATAATTGTTTATATTGAATTAAATGATATAATTATTAATATTATCAAAACTAAATATAGTATACACATTTAAAAAAATTTAAAAATTATTATATTTTCAAAGGTTATAACCTTAGAAAATGAGAAAAAATAACAAAAAATAAATTTTTTGTTATATCATTGTTTAAATAAAACTTATAAACCATTAAATACCTAAACACATAAATCTATAAACTCCTAAACCTTGAAGCCCGTAAATACTTAAACCTTTAAACTCGTAAACCTTACATATAATTTAAATAATTTATTGAAATATTAATTACAAAATAATTTATGAGTGATACAAATATAATTTAAATAATTTATTTTTTATCAAAAAAATATATAATCTTATAAAATGAGGCAAAAACTAAAAAACAAAAATTATTATTTAGTTATAAATTTACTTTGATTTTTAATCATTTTAGTTTTTGTAATTAAATTTTAATTTATATCTATCTTATTACTAATAGTTAATTAATTTATTTGTTGATAAATGATATAATATCTATTAATAAAATTGTTTATATTTAGTTTATATTATATATTATTATAATAATTATTATTACTAAATATTGTATTCACATTTTTAAAAAATTTTAAAATTTTTATATCTTCAAAGGTTATCTTTGAATATTTGAAATAATATCAAAAATAATTTATTAGTTATTTCATTGTTTAAATAAAACCCATAAACCACTAAATACCTAAATACTTAAATGAATAACTTCTAATACTCGAAAACCCTAAATAGATAATTTTTTTAATAAGATATATCCTAAATAATAAACAAAAATCTCATTTTTATTTTTTTCATTATAATTTTAAATATTCATTTTAATTATTTATTTGTTTATTTTTATATAAATATTAATTACAAAATAAATTATGAGTTAGACAAATATAATTTATATAAATTATTTTTCATTAAAAAGAAAAATAATTTATTTTAAAAGAAAAAAAATTTAAAAACAACTATTTATTATATAGTTATATATTTTGCTTTCTTCTGAATCATTTTTTATAGTAATATATTTTTCATCTAAATATTATTATTTAGAAATATATTTTGATTTTTAATAGTAAAATAACACAATGATTTAGAATTTTGAATCATTATGTTATGTAAATATATTTTAATTAGTATTTATATTATTAATAATAGTTTATTAATTTAATTTTTGATCATAATTATAATATCTATCATTAAAATTATTTATATTGAATTTATATGATATATAATAAGTAATATTAATATAATTATACATAGTATTCAGATTTCAAAAAATTTTAAAAATTATTTTATTTTTAAAGGTTATAACCTTTGAAAATCAGAAAAAAGCAAAAAAAAAAAATTTTATTTTTATTATATAAATATAACCTATAAACCTCTAAATACCTAAAAACATAAATTGATAAACTCCTAAATGACAAAACTCCTAAATAATCAAACCATTAAACCAGGATGCCACATATAATAAATCATAAATCTCATTTTAATTTGCATTCATTATTATTTAAATATTCATTTTAATTATTTATTAGTTTATTTTTTATAGAAATATTAATTACAAATTAAATAATGAGAGAGACAACTATAATTTTAATAATTTATTTTTAATCAAAAATAATATATAAGTATATAAAAAGAAGTAAAAATTTAAAAACAAAAAATTAATATTTAGTAATATATTTTACGATTTTGAATCATTATATATAGATTTTACAATTATATATTAATTGCTATCAATCTTATTAATAAAAGTTTATTAATATATTATTTAATCATTTTTATAATATCTGACAATAAAATTACTTATATTCAATTTAAATGTCTTAAAATTAATAAGATTATTATAACAAAATATTATATTTACATTTGAAAATAATTTAAAAATTATTATATTTTCAAAGGTTATAACCTTCAAAAATGATAAAGAATCACAAAAATAATTTTTTTATTATTTTATTATTTAAATAAAACTTATAAACCACTAAATGCCTAAACATTTAAATCTCAAGACTCCTAAACACCAAAATCACTTAAATACTTTAACCATTATATATATATAACCTAAATAATAAATAATAAATATCATTTTTATTTGTATTCATTATAATTTTAAATATTCATTCTAATTATATTTAGTTTATTTTTATAAAAATTTTTATTTCAAAATAAATTATGAGTGCGACACATATAATTTAAATAATTTATTTTTAATCAAAAAATATATATGCGCTTTTAAAAGAAGTATAAAACAAGTATTATTAAAAATTAAAAATTATTATCAACTAATATATTTTACTTTAATTTTGAATCAATTTATGTTTTGTAAATATTTTTTAATTAATATTGATTTTAATATAAATAGTTTATTAATTTAATTTTTGATCATTATTATAATATCTATCAATAAAATTGTTTATATTTATTTTATATGATATAGAATTATTAAAATTATTATAACTAAATATTGTATTCAAATTTCAAAAAATTTTAAATATTATTAAATTTGCAAAGGTTATAATATTTGAAAATGAAAAAAAATTACAAATGATTTTTTGTTATTTTATTGTTTAAATAAAACCTATATATCCCTAAATGCCTAAAAACATAAATCACTAAACTCCTAAATGACAAAACCTCAAAATACTTAAAACATTAAACTGGTATATATTAATAATAAATCATAAATCTCATTTTACTTTTTATTCAGTATAATTTTTAATTTTTATTTTAATTATTTATCAGTTTATTTTTATAGCAATATTATTTACAAAATAAATTATTAGTGAGACAGATAAAACTTAAATTAAACTGGTATACCCTAAATAATAAATAATAAATCTCATTTTTTTCATTATAATTTTAAATATTCATTTAAAATATTAATTTTTTATTTATATATAATATTAATTAAAAATAAATTATGAGTTAGACAAATATAATTTATGTAAATTATTTTTTATCAAAAAAATTAGATAAACTTTTTAAAATAAAAAAAAAATTCAAAACAAAAAATTATTATATAGTAATATATTTTGCGTTGCTTATGAATCATTTTTTGTTTTGTAATTATATTTTAATTGATATCTATCATATTAATAATAGATTATTAATTTATTTTTTGATCTTTTTTAGAATATTTATCACTAAAATTAGTTATGTTGAATTTATATGATATATAAATATAATGATTATTATAACTAAATATTGAATTCACTTTTGAAAAAAAATAAAATTTTTTTTTATATTTTCAAAGGTTAACCTTTGAAAATAATAAAAATTTTTGATATTTTCTCACATTTTCAAAGGTTATATCCATTGAAAATAGAATAATTTTAAAATTTTTTAAAAATGTAAAAAAAATATTTTGTAATAATAATCATTATAATTATATATAATATAAACAAAATATAAAGAATTTTATTGATAGATAATAAATCAATTATCAAAAATAAATTAATATGCTATTATTAAGATGATATATATAAATTAAAATATAATTGCAAAACATAAAATTATTCAAAATCAAAGTAAAATTTATTACTAAATAATAATTTTTTTTTGTTTTTGCATCAATTTATAAGCGTATATATTTTTTTGATAAAAAATAAATTATATAAATTAAATTTGTATCAATCAGAATTTATTTTGTAATTAATATGTTAATAAATTATTTAATTTATAATTAAGTTTACGAGTTTAAAGGTTTAAGTATGTAGGGGCTTTTGGGTTAAGGGGTTTATAGATTTAAGTGTTTAGGGATTTAGTGGTTTATAAGTTTTATTTAAACATTGATATAACTTAAAATTTATTTTTATTATTTTTTCTAATTTTTGAAGGTTATATCCTTTGAAAATATAATAATTTTTAAATTTTTTTCAAATGTAAATATAATATTTATCTATAATAATCTTCATAAATATAAGTCATTTAAATTAAATATAAATAATTACATTGCTAGATATTATAATAATCATCAAAAAATAAATTAATAAACTATTATTAATAAAATAGATATTATTTAAAAAGTATTTGCAAAATCTAAATTTATTCAAATCAAAGTAAAATATATTACTAAATAATAATTTTTTTAATATTTTTCTTTTTTTATAAGTTTATATTTTTGTTATTAAAAATAAATTATTTAAATTATATTTTTCTTACTCATAATTTATTTTGTAATTTATAATTCTATAATAATAAACTAATAAATAATTAAAATTAATATTTAAAATTAAAATGAATACAAATAAAATCAATATTTATTATTTATTATCCAGGATATACTAGTTTAATAGTTTAAGTATTTAGGTTTTTTGTGGTTTAGAAGTTTAGTGATTTTATTTTTTAAACCTTTAGTGATTTATATTTTTTATTTAAATAATGAAAAAACAAAAAATATAATTTTTTGATTTTTTAAAAATTTTGAAGGTTATAACCTTTGAAAATATAATAATTTTTCATTTTTTTTAAATGTGAATATAATATTTAGTTATAATAATCTTAATAATTATATATAATGTAAACTCAATATAAATAATTTTATTGATAGATATTATAATAATGATCAATAAATAAATTAATAAACTTGTATTTATAAGAATGATATAAAATAAAATATAATTGTAAAATCTAAAATGATTCAAAATCAAAATAAGATATATTTTAAATAATAATTTTTTATTTTTAAAATTTTGCCACTTTTTATTAGAATTTTTTTGATGAAAAATAATTTATTTAAATTATATATGTCGCACTAATAATTTATTTTGTAATTAATATTTCTATAAAAATAAACTGATACTAATTAAAATGAATATTTAAAATTATAATGAATACTAATAAACATGATATTTATGATTTATTATTTAGACTATACTAATTTAATGTTTTAAGTATTTATGGGCTTCGGGGTTTAGGAGTTTAGTCATTTTAGTATTTAGTCATTTAGTGGTTTATAGGTTTTATATAAAAAATAAAATAACAAAAAAATTATTTTTGTTATTTTTTCTGATTTTTGAAGGTTATAACATTTGAAAATATAATAATGTTTAAATTTTTTTTTTGAAAATTGAATACAATATGAAGTTATAATATTCATAATAATTATATATCATATAAATTCAATATAAACTATTTTATT
The DNA here is from genome assembly GCA_029783825.1 of Sapria himalayana. Lineage (NCBI taxonomy): Eukaryota > Viridiplantae > Streptophyta > Magnoliopsida > Malpighiales > Rafflesiaceae > Sapria > Sapria himalayana. The sequence goes on along the minus strand of JAREIK010015654.1, from coordinate 21,126 downwards.
GATATTTATAATAATAAGGATCATAAAAAAGTAATAACCAATTATTAATAAGATAAATATTGTTTAAAATATATTTGCAAAACCTAAGATGACTCAAAATCAAAGTGAAATATTTTACTAAATATTAATTTTAAATTTTTAAATTTTTCTATCCATTTATAAGCCTATATATTTTTTGATGAAAAATAAATTATTTAAATTATATTTGTACACTAATAATTTATTTTTTAATTTATATTTCTATTAAATTAAACAAATAAATAATTAAAATGTATATTTAAAATTATAATGAATGCTAATAAAAATGAGATATATGATTTATTTTTTAGGGTATAACTATTTAATTGTTTATGTTTTTGAAGTTTTGGGGTTATGGAGTTTATTTATTTATATGTTTACACATTTTCATGTTTATAGGTTTTATTTAATCAATGAAATAACAAAAAAATTTATTTTTATGAATTTTCGTGATTTTCAAAGGTTATGACCATTAAAAATATAATAATTTTTTAATAGTTCTAAAATATGAATACAATACTTAATTATAATAATCTTTATAATTATATTTGTTGTAGATTCAATATAAAAAATGTATTAATATATATTATAAAAATGATCAAAAAATAAATTAATAAACAATTATTAATAAGATAAATATTAATTAAAATATATTTGTAGAACCCAAAATAAATCAAAATCAAATTAAATTATATTACTAAATAAAATTTTAAATTTTTGAAATTTTGATTATATTTATAAGCTTATTTTTTTAATAAAAATAATTTATTTAAATTATATCTGTCTCACTCATTATTTATTTTGTAATTAATATTTCTATAAATATAAACTAAAAAGTAATTAAAATGAATATTTAAAATTATAATGAATAAAAATAAAAATGAGATTTAATATTTATTATTTAGATTATATAGGTTTAATGGTTTAAGTATTTAGGGGGTTTTGGGGTTTAAGAGTCTAGAGATTTAAATGTTTAGGAATTTAGTGGTTTTTAAGTTTTATTTAAATAATAAAATAATAAAAAATTATTTTTGTGATTTTTTGTCATTTTTGAAGGTTATAACCTTTGAAAATATAATAATATTTAAATTTTTTTGAAATGTAAATAGAATATTTAGTTATAATAACTTAATAATAATAAGACATTTTAATTGAATATATGTAATTTTATTATTTGATAATATAAAAATAATCAAATAATAAATTAATAAACTATTATTAATAAGTTTGATCACAATTAAAATATAATTGCGAAAGCTATATATAATGATTCAAAATCAAAGTAAAATATATTACTAAATAATAATTTTTTGTTTTTAAATTTTTACTTCTTTATATAAGCTTATTTTTTTTATGATTAAAAATAAATTATTAAAATTATATTTGTATCACTCATTATTTATTTTGTGATTGATATTTCTATAAAAAATAAACTAATAAATAATTAAAATGAATATTTAAAATTATAATGAATACAAATTAATATTAGATTTATGATTTATTATATATGGTATACCGGTTTAATTGTTTGGTTATTTAGGAGTTTTGTCGTTTAGGAGTTTAGCAAATTATATTTTAGGCATTTAGTGGTTTATACGTTTTATTTATATAATAAAAATTTAAAATTCTTTTTTTGATTTTTTCTGATTTTCAAAGGTTATAAACTTTGAAAATAAAATAATTTTTAAAATTTTTTGAAATGTCAATACAATGTATAATTATATTAATCTTACTAATTATATATCATATAAATTCAATATAAACAATTTTAATGATAGATATTATAATAATGATCAAATATTAAATTAATAAACTATTATTAATAATATTAATATTAATTAAAATATATTTACATAACACAAATGATTTAAAATCAAATAAAAATGTATTACTAAATAATAATATTTAATTTTTAAAATTTTCCTTCTTTTTATAAGCTTATATTTTTTTTTATTAAAATAAATTATTTAAATAATATTTGTCTCACTCAAAATTTAGTTTGTAATTAATTTTTCTAAAAAATTAAACTATAAATAATTAAAATTAATATTTAAAATTATAATAAATAGAAATAAAAATGAGATTTATTATTTATTAAGTTGTATATAGCTGTTAAAAGGTTTATGTATTTAGGGGTTTCAGGATTTATGAGCTTACTGATTTAAGTAAGTAAGCATTTAACGATCTATAGGTTTTATTTAAGAAATGAAATAACAAAAAAATTATTTTTATTATTTTTTCTCATTTTTAAGGTTATAACCTTTGAAAATATAATAATCTTTAAATTTTTTTCAAAGTGAATACAATATTAAGTTATAATAATCATTATATTTATATATCATATAAATTCAATAAAACCAATTTTATTGATAAATATTCTTATAATGATCAAAAAATAAATTAATAATCTATTATTAATAAGATAGATATCAATTAAAAATAATTACAAAACCTAAAATATTTCAAAAGCAAAGCAAAATATATTACAATATAATAATTCTTTTTTTGAATTTTTTTTTATTTAAAAATTTTATCTATATTTTTTGATGAAAAATAATTTATATAAATTATATTTGTCTAACTCATAATTTATTTTGTAATTAATATTTATATAAAAATAAACAAATAAATAATTAAAATGAATATTTAAAATTTGAAAAAAAAAGATTTATTAATTATTATATAGGGTATACCTGTTTAATCTTTATTATATCTGTCTCACTAATAATTTATGTTGTAATTAAAATTTCTATAAAAATAAACTGATAATTAATTAAAATAAATATTTTAAATTATACTGAATAAAAATTAAAATGAGATTTATGATTTATTAATAATGTATACCAGTTTAATGGTTTAATTATTTATATGTTTTTTCATTTGAAAATTTAGCAATTTATTTTTTTAGGCATTTCGTGGTTTATAGGTTTTATTTAAATAATAAAATAATAAAAAAATTTATAATTTTTTCTCATTTTCATAGGTTATAACCTTTGAAAATATAATAATATTTAAAACTTTTTTTAATGTAAATATAATATTTTAGATATAATAATATTAATAATTATATATCATATAAATTCAATATAAACAATTTTATTAATACATATTATAATAATGATCAAAAATTAAATTAATAGACTATTAATAAAAAGATAGAAATTAATTAAAAAATATTTACAAAACCCAATTTGATTCAAAATTAATGTAAAATATATTACTAGATAATAATTTTAAATTTTTAAATTTTTACTTCATTTATATGCCTATATATATTATTTCATTAAAAATAAATTATTTAAATTATATTTGTCGCACTCATAATTTATTTTGTAATAAATATTTTTATAAAAATAAACTAATAAATAATTAAAATGAATATATAAAATTATAATAATAGAAATAAAAATTAGATTTATTATTTATTATGTATTATATAACGGTTTAATGGTTACTGTATTTAGGCATTACGGGGTCTAGGAGTTTACTTATTTAACTATGTATGCATCTAGTAGTTTATAGGTTTAATTTAAAAAATAAAAAAACAAAAAAATTATTTTTATTATTTTTTGATATTTTCAAAGGTTATTACCTTATAAAATATAAAAATTTTTAAATTTTTTTCAAAAGTGAATTCAATATTTAGTTATAATAATCATTATATTTATATATCATATAAATTCAATATAAACTATTTTATTGATAAATATTCTAATAATGATCAAAAAATAAATTAATAATCTATTATTAATAAGATAGATATCATTGATAAGATAATTATTAAACCTAAAATGATTCAGAAGCAAAGCAAAATATTTTAATATATAATAATTTTTTTTTTGAAATTTTTTTTCTTTTAAAAAGTTTATCTATATTTTTTTGATGAAAAATAATTTTATAAATTATATTTCTGTAACTCATAATTTATTTTGTAATTAATATGTATATAAAAATAAACAAATAAATAATTAAATTTGAATATTTAAAATTAAAATAATAAAAAAGAGATTTATTCTTTATTATTTAGGATATGCCGGTTTAATTTAAATTAAATCTGCCTCACTAATAATTTATTTTGTAATTAATATTTCTATAAAAATAAACTGATAAATAATTAAAATTAAAATTAAAATTATACTGAATAATTAAAATAATTTATTTTGTTCCTCTCTCAACTTTAGAATGATTGCTAAAGCTCAAACCAAAATAATAGTAGCTTTTACTTTATCTCTATTATGTCTCATCATATTTGATGTTGAATCACTGGGCTATCAAAGATAATTTGACTCATGTACGCAAACAAACTAAACCAAAGTTGTACCCTATGTGTTGAAATAGCTAGTTGTTGAAGATGCTATTTATATTGATTCTTGTAATTTCTTCTAAAATATCTCTCATGCACACACTCGAAGCAATTTTTTTAAAACATAGTTCACCTCTTTAAAAATAACCACCTTGTAGCCTATTAGAACAAACTAGCCCCAGGGTGGTTTGAGCAGGGCAAGAAGTATAGGCTCTCTTTCAATCAAGAATCAAAAAATTTATTTTATTGGCATGTTTAAGCCTTTTTTAATATCCTCATGGATATGAAAAGTATCATTTCTTTCTTTTTATATAAAATGAGTTATGTATCCAAGCTCACAATACCCAAAAAGGTGTAAATGAATCATATTCAAATGTATAAAAGGTTTTAATCATTGCTCAAAATATTAGTCTTGCATATTGACACTTGAGGTCACAAATCAAAGGAAAAAACCATGGTGATATTTCCAATCCCAAGAATTGTAGCTATAGAAAGTTATAAAGAGTAGTACTCGAGCTTTAACTATTTCTAGGGTCATGACTTTTGTTCTGGAGGAATGTCCAAAGTTACAATCATTCCTAGAGCAATGACTTTGCAATATAAAGATAAAATGCACAAGCTATGGTCATATCCAATACTGTGACCTAGTATTATAGTGATTAAATATGTATTCATGATCATTATTAGTGCCATAACAATATGTTCAACAGAGAGACACAAGTTATGGCATAGTCTCATCGATATAATTTTGTGTTCTAGAGACAAAATATACAATCATGACCATTGCTAATGCTACAATAATTTAAAGCAAGAAAGAGACTGAATCCATAACTCACCCCTTGAGTCATGACTTTGTGTTACATATACAAAAAGATAAATCTTTTAAATTCCTAAAAGTTGTGAATTTCAATTTAAATTTAACACTTAGTCATTTGATTATAAAATTTCAAAACATTAGATTTAGGATTTAGGGTTTATGTATTAGAGTTATAGTTTATGGTTTAAGTTTTAGGATTTAAAGTTTAGGGTTTATGGTTTTTTATTGTTTTTTTTATGGAAAATGCACACTTTATTTATCATTTAGGCACACTACTTACAAGAGACTAAAAGTCTGAATAATTTAGGCCAGCCCACCAAATCCTATGCACCTTAATGATTCTATGTATAAAATACATAAAAAACATAATGCCTAATAATTCCAAGCGTACGAATATAACTAAAATCACTTGGCATTCTCGGACGTCAGAGTTGGCATTGAGTCATTATTCGCATTGTGTTCTTTCCATTCGGATTTGTCCAAGCCTTTTGGAGGAACTAAATGATGCACCATATTAAAACTATGCAAATATAAGATTGTGCATGTGTGTGACATGCAGCATCAAGTGTTTGCCTATGTCATTGATATGCAATGGAATACATGTAAAACTGAATACCCATAAATCCACAAGTCCATATCTATGGCACTTTGTGAATTCATTCTCACCTCTAAATTCCACATCTTTTTGCTTCAATGATCCTCAAAAGAGTATCTCTTGTGTTAGAATGCTTCCTCCTCAAGCTCCAAGACGTGACTGTATGTTGCACCTACAAAATATCAAAAAATATGTATGCATCAGTGTGCTTGTGTGATGAGGTCCATCTCATAGTCTAATTGTCTACGCGTACAACCTAAGCTAGAATACAAGTAAAATTACAAAATGCTATAAAGACGAGTCTTCTGCTCCCGAAAGTGTAGCATCTCCTAATGTGTATTTACAAAATGAATTATTGGGCCCCACTTATAGAAACTCATGGATCTAATTGCCCTCATTGCATGGTACATAAAGAACAGACAAGATTGTGTGTGTGAGTATGTCATGATCCGTCTCTACAAGTACATGGTGCATACAAAGTCCAAAATACAAATAAGACTACAAACATAAACTAAAAGTTTGAATCTTTCGCTCCCGTGTACCTGGTCTGGACACCATTGCTTACTGGCCCTACTTGGCGATGCTTCGAATTTTGCCGGCTCTCCAATTAATCATGGATTACCCGTTACTCCTGTTGGGCGATGGTTGGCTGGCCCTCTATGCTGCCTGATAGGGCTATTGGGACCCACTCCTAGCTACTATTGGGTTTTCTCATGTCCACTTTGCTCGGTCTCATCAGTTGCCCATACCTATGGCTCCTTCCAGGACTTGCTGGACCCTCTAAATGCCACACCAAAATGGACAAGAATATGTGCACGTGTGTATTGTGGTCCAGTCGCTATGTGTGTGTGGTGCAGCAGTATCAGGGTTTAGGAGTTTAGTAATTTAAGTATTTAGGTATTTTGTGGTTTATAAGTTTTATTTAAATAATTAAATAACAAAAAAATTATGTTTATGATTTTTCCTCATTTTCAAGGTTATAACCATTGAAAATATTATAATTTTTAATTATTTTTCAAATGTTAATACAATATTTAATTATAATAAACATAAAAATTAAATATCATGTAAATTCAATATAAATAAGTTTATTGATCGATATTATAATACTGATTATAAAATAGATTAATAAACTATTATTAATAAGATAGATATTAATTAAAATGATTTTGCAAAACCTAAAACGATTCAAAATCAAAGTAAAATATATTACTAAATAATAATTTTTAATTTTTAATTTTTAATTTTTAAATTTTTGATTCTTTTTATAAGCTTATACATTTTTTTGTTGAAGATAAATTATTTAAATTATATTTGTCTCATTCATAATTTTATTTTGCAATTAATATTTCTATAAAAATAAACTAATAAAAATTAAAATGAATATTAAAATTATAATGAATACAAATAAAAATGTGATTTATGATTAATTATTTAGGGTATACCGGTTTAATGGTTTAAGTATTTAGGAGTTTTGTGATTTAAGTGTTTAGGCATTTAGTAGTTTACATGTTTTATTTAAATAATGAAATAACAAAAAAATTATTTAATCAATGAATTTTCGTGATTTTCAAAGGTTATAACCTTTAAAAATATAATAATTTTTTAATAGTTCTAAAATATGAATTCAATACTTTGTTATTATAATCCTAATAATTATATTTGTTGTAGATTCAATATAAAAAAATGTGTTAATATATATTATAAAAATTATCAAAAAATAAATTAATAAACTATTATTAATAAGATAGATATTCATTAAAAATAATGTATTATTATTTTTATAAGCTTTTTTTTAATAAAAAATAATGTATTTAAATTATATCTGCCTCACTCATTATTTATTTTGTAATTAATATTTCTATCAAAATAAACTAAAAATTAATTAAAATGAATATCTAAACTTATATTGAATACAAATAAAAATGAGATTTATTATTTAGGTTCTATAGGTTTAATGGTTTAAGTATTTAGGGGGTTTTGGGGTTTAAAAGTCTAGATATTTAAATGTTTACTCATTTAGTGGTTTATAAGTTTTATTTAAATAATAAAATAATAAAAAAAAATTTTGGTGATTTTTTATCATTTTTGATGTTTATAACTTTTAAAAATATAATAATTTTAAATTAATTTCAAATGTAAATATAATATTTTGTTATAATAATCTTAATAATAATAATACATTTAAATTCAATATAAGTAATTTTATTGTAAGATATTATAAAATTTTCAAATAATAAATTAATAAACTATTCTTAATAAGATTGATAGCAATTAAAATATAATTGCAAAACCTACATATAATGATTCAAAATCAAAGTAAAATATATTACTAGATAATAATTTTTTGTTTTTAAATTTTACTTCTTTTTATAAGCATATATATTTTTTTGATTATAAATAAATTATTAAAATTATATTTGTCTCACTTATTATTTATTTTGTAATTTATATTTCTATAAAAAATAAACTAATAAATATTTAAAATGAATATTTAAAATTATAATGAATACAAATTAAAATGAGATTTATGATTTATTATATATGGTATACCGGTTTAATGATTTGATAATTTAGTGGTTTATAGGTTTTATTTATATAATTAAAATTTAAAATTCTATTTTTGATTTTTTCTAATTTTCAACGGTTATAACCTTTGAAATAAAATAATTTTAAAAATATTTTGAAATGTGAATACCATCTATAATTATATTAATCTTACTAATTATATATCATATAAATTAAATATAAATAATTTTAATGATAGATATTATAATAATTATGAAAAATTAAATGAATAAACTATTATTAATTATTTAAATATTATTTAAAATATATTTACATAACACAAAATGATTCAAAATCAAATCAAAATATATTACTAAATAATAATATTAAAATTTTAAAATTTGCCTTCTTTTTATAAGCTTATATTTTTTTTATTAAAATAAATTTTTTAAATAATATATGTCTCACTAAAAATTTATTTTGTAATTAATTTTTCTAAAAAATTTAACTATAAATAATTAAAATGAATATTTAAAATTATAATAAATAGAAATAAAAATGAGATTTATTATTTATTAAGTAGTATATAACTGTTAAAAGGTTTAAGTATTTAGGGGTTTCTGGATTTATGAGCTTACTGATTTAATTAAGTAAGCATTTAATGATCTATAGGTTTTATTTAAAAAATGAAAACAAAAAATTTATTTTTATTTTTTTTTCTCATCTTTTGAGGTTATAACCTTTGAAAATATAATAATTTTTAAATTTTTTTCAAAAGTGAATACAATAATTACGTTTAATAATCATTATATTTATATATCATATAAATTCAATATAAACTATTTTATTGATAAATATTCTAATAATGATCAATGAATAAATTAATAATCTATTATTAATAAGATAGATATCAATTATAAAATAATTACAAAACTTAAAATGATTCAGAAGTAAAGCAAAATATATTACTATATAATAATTTTTTGTTTTGAATTATTTTTTTCTTTTAAAAAGTTTATCTATATTATTTTGATGAAAAATAATTTATATAAATTATATTTGTGTAACTAATAATTTATTTTGTAATTAATATTTATATAAAAATAAACAAATAAATAATTAAATTTGAATATTTAAAATTAAAATGAAATAAAAAATGAAATTTATTCTTTATTATTTAGGATATACCGGTTTAATTAAAATTAGATCTATCTTACTAATAATTTATATTGTAATTAATATTTCTATAAAAATAAACTGATAAATAATTAAAATAAAAATTAAAATTATACTAAATAATTAAAATAATTTATTTTGTTCCTCTCTCAACTCTAGAATGATTGCTAAAGCTCTAACCAAAATAATAGGAGCTTTTACGTTATCTCTCTTATGTCTCATCATATTTGATGCTGAATCACTGGGCTATCAAAGGTAATTTGACTCATGTACACTAACAAACTAAACCAAAGTTGTACCCCTATGTGTTAAAATAGCTAGTTGTTGAGGATGCTATTTATATTGATTATTGTAATTTCTTCTAAAATATCTATCATGCACACACTCAAAGTAATTTCTTTAAAACATAGTTCACCTCTAAAAAAATAACCACCTTGTAGCCTATTAGAAGAAATTAGCCCCAGGAGAGTTTGAGCAGGGCAAGAAGTATTGGCTCTCTTTCAATCTAGAATCAAAAAATTTATTTTATTGGCATGTCTAAACCTATTTTTTATATCCTCATGGATATGAAAAGTATCATTTCTTTCTTTTTATATAAAATGAGTTATGTATCCAAGCTCACAATACCCAAAAAGGTGTAAATGAATCATATTCAAATGTATAAAAGGTTTTAATCATTGCTCAAAATATTAGTCTTGCATATTGACACTTGAGGTCACAAATCAAAGGAAAAACCATAGTGATATTTCCAATCCCAAGAATTGTAGCTATAGAAAGTTATAAAGACTAGTACTCGAGCTTTAACTATTTATAGGGTCATGACTTTTGTTCTGGAGGAATGTCCAAAGTTACAATCATTCCTAGAGCAATGACTTTGCAATATAAAGATAAAATGCACAAGCTATGGTCATATCCAATACTGTGACCAAGTATTATAGTGATTAAATATTTTTTAATGATCATTCTTAGTGCCATAACAATATCTTGGACACAAGTTATGGCATATTATCATCGATATGATTTTGTGTTCTAAAGACAAAATATACAATCATGACCACTGCTAATGCTACAATAATCTAAAGAAAGAAAGTGACTGAATCCATAACTCACCCCTTGAGTCATGACATTGTGTTACATATACAAAAAGAGAAATCTGTGACATTCTTAAAAGTTGTAAATTTCAATTTAAATTTAACACTCAGTCATTTGATTATAAAAGTGCAAAACATGAGATTTAGTATTTAGGGTTTATGGATTAGGGTTATAGTTTATGGATTAAGGTTTAGGATTTAAAGTTTAGGGTTTATGGTTTTTTTTTTGGAAAATACACACTTTATTTATCATTTAGGCACACAACTTACAAGAGACTAAAAAGCTGACTAATTTAGGCCAGCCCACCAAATCCTATGATCTTTAATGATTCTATGCATAAAATACATAAAAAAACATAATGCCTAATAATTCCAAGCATACGAATACAACTAAAATCACCTGGCATTCCCGTACTTCAGAGTTGGCATTGATTCATTATGCACACTACGTCCTTTCCATTCAGAAATGTCCAAGCCTTTTGGAGGAACCTGAATGATGCACCATATTAAAACTATGCAAATATAAGATTGTGCATGTGTGTGACATGCATCATCAAGCATTTGCCTATGTCTTTCCTATGCAATGGAATAAATGTAAAACTGAATACCCATAAATCCACAAGTCGATATCTACGGCACTTTGTCAATTCATTCTCACCTCTGAATTTCACATTCTTTTGCTCCAATGATCCTAAAAAGAGTATCTCTTGGGTTAGAATGCTTCCTCCTCGAGCTCCAAAAAGTGGCTGTATGATTGCACCGAAAAAATATCAAAAAATATGCATGCATCGGTGTGCATGTGTGATGAGGTCCATCTCATAGTCTAATTAATCTACGCGTACAACCAAGCTAGAATACAAGTAAATTACAAAATGCTATAAAGATGGATCTTCTACTCTCGGGAGTGTAGTATCGCCTAATGTGTACTTACAAAATGCATTAGTGGGTCCCACTTAAAGCATGCTATAGAGAACAGACAAGATTGTGTGTGTGAGTATGTCATGATCCGTCTCTACAAGTACATGATGCATACAAAGTCCAAAATACAAATAAGACTACAAACATAAACTACAAGTTTGAATCTTTCGCTCCCGTGTGCCTGGTCTGGACTCCATTGCTTACTGGCACTGCTTGGTGATGCTTCGGATTTTTCTGGCTCTCTAATTAATCATGGATTACTCGCTACTCCTGTTGGGCGACGGTTGGGTGGCCCTCTATGTTGCCTAATAGGGCTAGTGCGACCCACTCCTAGCTACTCATGGGTTTACTCCCGACCACTTTGCTCGGTCTCGTCACTTGTCTGAATTTTATCATCCCGGCTTGCTAGTGGGGCCCTCTACAAGCTGGTGGTCCATACATCTGGCTGCTTCAAGGACTTGCTCGGCCCCTCTAAATGCTACACCAAAATGGATAAGAATATGTGCACTTGTGTACTGTGGTCAATCACTAAGTGTGTGTGGTGCAGCAGTATTAGAGTTTAGGAGTTTAGTAATTTAAGTATTTAGGTATTTTGTGGTTTATAGGTTTTATTTAAATAATTAAATAACAAAAAAATTATTTTTATGATTTTTTCTCATTTTGATGGTTATAACCATCGAAAATATTATAATTTTTAATTTTTTTTCAAATGGTAATAGAATATTTAATTATAATAATTATAAAAATTAAATATCATGTAAATTTAATATAAATAATTTTATTGATCGATATTATAATACTAATCATAAAATAGATTAATAAGCTATTATTAATAAGATAGATATTAATTAAAATATATTTGCAAAACCTAAAACAATTCAAAATCAAAGTAAAATATATTTCTAAATAATAATTTTTTATTTTTATATTTTTGATTCTTTTTATAAGCTTATACATTTTTTTGATGAAGATAAATTATTTAAATTATATTTGTCTCATTCATAATTTTATTTTGCAATTAATATTTTTATAAAAATAAACTAATAAATAATTAAAATGAATATTAAAATTATAATGAATACAAATAAAAATGAGATTTATGATTAATTATTTAGGGTATACCGGTTTAATGGTTTAAGTATTTAGGAGTTTAGGAGTTTAGTGATTTAAGTTTTTAGGCATTTAGTAGTTTATAGGTTTTATTTAAATAATGAAATAACAAAATAATTATGTTTCAAATTTTTTATCAATTTTGAAGTTTATAACCTTTATAAATATAAAAATGTTTAAATTTTTTTCAAATGTGAATACAATATTTAGTTATAATAAACTTAATAATTATATATTATGTAAATTAAAAATAAACAATTTTATTGATAGATATTAATAAACTAAATATAAATATAAATATAATAATGATCAAAAAATAAATTAATAAACTATTATTTATTGATAGATATTTATATATTATTTATAAATACTTAAACCTTTAAAGTTGTTTTAAATATTTAAGTATTTAAGTGTTTTGGGGTTTTGGGGTTTAGGAGTTTAATGATTTAAGCATTTAGGCATTTAGTAGTTGATAGGTTTTATATAAACAATAAAATAACAAAAAATTTATTTTTGTGATTTTATCTCATTTTCAAAGATGATAACCTTTAAAAATAAAATAATTTTTAAATTATTTTCAAATGTAAATATAATATTTAGTTATAATAATCTTAATAATTATACATCATGTAAATTCAATATAAATAATTTTATTGGTAAATATTCTAATAATGATCAATGAATAAATTAATAATCTATTATCAATAAGATAGATATCAATTTAAATATAATTACAAAACCTAAAATGATTTAGAAATAAAGCAAAATATATTACTATATAATATTTTTTTGTTTTGAATTTTTATCTTTTAAAAAGTTTATCTATATTTTTTTGATGAAAAATAATTATATAAATTATATTTGTTTAACTCAATTTATTCTGTAATTAATAATTATATAAAAATAGTTGAATAAATAATTAAGATTAATATTTTAAATTATAATTAAAAAAATAATATTGAGATTTATTATTTATTATTTAGGGTATACCTGTTTAAAATGATTATCTATTTAGGGTTTTCGAGATTTAGGAGTTATTGATTTAAGTATTTAGGCATTTAGTGTTTTATTGGATTTATTTAAACAATGAAATAAGAAAAAAAATTATTTTTGTTATTTTTTCACATTTTCAAAGGTTATAACATTTGAAAATATAATAATGTCAAAATATTTTTAAAATGTTAATAAAATATTTAGTATTAATAATCATTATAATTATATATTATATAAACTAATTATAAATAATTCTATTGATAGATATGATATCAATTATAAAAAAATAAATTAATAAACTATTATTAATATGATAGATATAAATTAAAATATAATTACAAATCCTAAAATGATTCAAAATCAAAGTAAAATTTATTACTAAATAATATTTTTTTGTTTTTAAATTTTTGTTCTTTTTATAAGATTATATTTTTTTATTTAAAGTAAATTATTAATATTATATTTGTTTGCCTAATTTTTTATTTTGTAATTAATATATATATATATATAATAATCTAATCAATATTTAAAATTATAATGAATACAAATTAAAATGAGATTTAAGATTATTATTGCTGTATATGTAATTTATTTTTTGATAATCTATTTGTATAACCAAATATTTTTTATTTTTTAATATTTTCATGTAAGTGCAGGAATGGAAATATTAAAAGGCCGGGAATGCAGTAGTAGCACAATAACGGAGGTCTCGCTGACCGGACAGTTGGCCGAAATTGGAAAAGAGTCTGACCCATCTCATGACTGACCTGCTCCGGTTAAATGAACCGAGAGAAATTTTAATATAAAAATTCTTTGTAATTTTATTTTTGGTTGGCTATTTTTGAACCCGTGGAATTGTTCATCGTCTCTCTCTCTTCTCTCTGTGTGATTTATCGTGACTATTTTGTGTGCTACATACTGTAAGTAATTTCTATTGTTTTAATCTATAACGCATAAGCATTTTCTGGTCGATTTAGCTAGTCGTACTGAGCGACTAACGAACCAAGTTATTTTATGTATTTATCTCACATTTTTTGATTATATCATTGATGGTTGCTGAATTCGGATATATATATTGCTTGTTTTCTCTTGTTTCTGTGTCTTTATATCTCAATCTCACTACTGTGGAAGCACAATTGCCCAACAATTATATATGGTATACCGGTTTAATGGATCGATTGTTTAGGTTTTTTGACGTTTAGGAGTTTAGTAATTTATGTTTTTAGGCATTTAGTGGTATATAGGTTTTGTTTATATAATAAAAATTTAAAAATTTTTTTTTGATTTTTTTTAGATTTTCAAAGGTTATAACCTTTGAAAATAAAATAATTTTTAAAATCTTTTGAAATGTGAATACCATGTATAATTATATTAATCTTATTAATTATATATCATATAAATTCAATATAAATAATTTTAATGATAGATATTATAATAATGATCAAAAATTAAATTAATAAACTATTATTAATAATATAAATATTAATTAAAATATATTTACATTACACAAAATGATTCAAAATCAAATAAAAATATATTACTAAATAATAATATTTAATTTTAAAATTTTTCCATCTTTTTATAAGCTTATATTTTTTTATGATAAAAAATAAATTATTTAAATAATAATTGTCTCACTCGAAATTTATTTTGTAATTAATTTTTCTAAAAATTAAAATATAAATAATTAAAATGAATATTTAAAATTATAATAAATAGAAATAAAAATGAGATTTATTATTTATTAAGTAGTATACAGCTGTTATATGGTTTATATATTTAGGGTGTTCGGGTTTTATGAGCTACTTATTTAAGTAAGTAAATATTTAGTGGTTTATATCTTTTATTTAAAAAAGAAATAACAAAAAAATTATTTTTTGTATTATTTATCATTTATTAAAATTAAAACCTTTCAAAATATAATAATTTTTAAATTTTTTTCCAAAGTGCATAATATTTATTTATAATAATCATAATAATTATATATCATATAAATTCAATATAAACAATTTTATTGATAAATATTCTAATAATTATCAAAAAAAATTTTAAAAATCTATTATGAATAAGATTGATATTACATAAAATATAATATCAAAACCTAAAATGATTCTAAAGCAAAGCAAAATATATTACTTAATAATAATTATTTGTTTATACATTTTTATTCTTTTTATAAGCTTATCTATTTTTTGATGAAAAGTAATTTTTATAAATTATATTTTTAACTCATAATTTATTTCATAATTAATATATATATATATAAATAAAAAACTAAACAATCAAAATGAATTTTTTAAATTATAATGAAAACAAATAAAAATGAGATTTATTAATTATTATTTAGGGTATGCCCGTTTAAACAATTATCTATATAGGGGTATCGAGATTTTGTAGTTTAGTGATTTAAGTGTTTAGGCATTTAGTGATTTATAGGTTTTATTTAAACAATAAAATAATAAAAAAATATATATTTTTTATGTTTTTTCACATGTTCAAAGGTTATAATCTTTGAAAATATAATAATTTTAATATATTTTTTTAAAAGTGAACACAATATTTAGTTAGAATAATTATTAAATCTATATATCATAAAAATATTTTTATTGATAAATATTCTAATAATGATCAGAAATAAATTAATAGACTATTATTAATAAGATAGATATCAATTAAAATATAATTACAAAACCTAAAGTGATTCAGAAACAAAGTAAAATATATTACTATAAAATAATTTTTTATTTTTATTTTTTTTTTCTATTAAAAAGTTTATCTATATTTTTTTGTTGAAAAATAATTTATATAAATTATATTTGTCTAACTAATAATTTATTTTTTAATTAACATTTATATAAAAATAAACAAATAAATAATTAAAATGAATATTTAAAATTATAATGAAAAAAATAAAAATGAGATTTATTATTTATTATTTAGGATATACCTGATTAAAAAATTAATCTATTTAGGATTTTCGAGATTTAGAAGTTATTGATTTAAGTATTTAGGCATTTAATGGTTTATAGCTTTTATTTAAACAATGAAATAACAAAAAAATTATTTTTGATATTTTTTCAAATTTGTAAATGTCATAACATTTCAAAATATAATTATTTTAAAATTTTTTAAAAATGTTAATACAATATTTAGTAATAATAATTATTAAACTATATATAATATAAACTAATATAAACAATTTTATTGATAATATTATATCAATTATCAAAAAATAAATTAATAAACTATTATTAATATGATAGATATGAATATAAATATAATTAAAAACCTAAAATGATGCAAAATCAAAGTAAAATTTATTACTAAATAATTTTTTTTTAAGTTTTTGCATCATTTTATAAGCTTATATTTTTTATTGTTGAAAAATATATTATTTAAATTATATTTGTCACTCATAATTTATTTTGTAATTAATATTTCTATACATTATTTAAATTATATTTAAGGTTTACGAGTTTAAAGTTTTAGGTATTTAGCGGCTTCAGGGTTTAGGAGTATAGTGAATTATGTATTTAGGCATTTAATGGTGTATAAGTTTTTATCTAAACAATGATATAACAAAAAATTTATTTTTGTTATTTTTTCTCATTTTTTAAGGTTATAAACATTCAAAATATAACAATTTTTAAATTTTTTTTATGTGAATACTATATTTAGTTATGATAATCTTAAGAATTATATATCATGTAATTAAAATATAAACAATTATATTGAAATATATTTTATTAATGATCAAAAAATAAATTAATAAACTATTATTAATAAGATAGATATTATTTTAGATATATTTGCAAAACGTAAATTTATTCAAAATCAAATCAAATATATTACAAAATAATACTTTCTTTGATGTTTTGCTTCTTTTTATAAGTTTATATTTTTTGTTATTAAAAGTAAATTATTTAAATTATATTTGTCTTCCTCATAATTAATTTTTAATTTATAATTCTATAAAAATAAACTAATTAATAATTAAAATTAATATTTAAATTTATAATGAATACAAATAAAATAGAGATTTATTATTTATTATTCACGAAATATAATGTAAACTCAATATAAATAATTTTATTAATAGATATTATAATAATGATCAATAAAAAATTAATAAACTATTATTAATAAAAATGATATAAATTAAAATAAAATTGCAAAATCTAAAATGATTCAAAATAAAAATAAAATATATTACTAAATAATAAATTTTTGTTTTTAAAATTTTGCCTCTTTTTATAATGATAAATATTTTTTTTGATGAAAAATAAATTATTTAAATTAGATCTGTCTCACTAATAATTTATTTTGTAATTAATATTTCTATAAAAATAAACTGATAAATATTTCAAATAAAATTTAAAATTATAATTAAAAAAAATTAAATTGAGATTTATGATTTTTTATTAATGTACACATGTTTTATAGTTTAAATATTTAGAGGTTTTGTCGTTTAGTAGTTTGCAATTTATGTTTTTAGGTAATTAGTGGTTTATTGGTTTTATATAAAAAAATAAAATAACAAATAAATTTTTTATAATTTGTTATCATTTTCATAGGTTATAACCTTTGAAAATATAATCATATTTACAATTTTTTGAAATGTGAATACAATATTTAGATATAATAATTTTAATAATTATATATCATAAAAATTAAATATAAATAATTTTATTGATAGATAATATAATATTGATCAAAATTTAAATTAATAAACTATTAATAAAAAGATTGATATTAATTAAAAAATATTTACAAAACTCAAATTGATTCAAAATTAAAGTAAAATATAACACTGTATAATAATTTTTAAGTTTTAAATTTTTACTTCTTTTATAAGCATATATATTTTTTTGATTAAAAATAAATTAATTAAAATATAAATGTCACTCTCATAATTTAATTTGTAATAATAATTCTATAAAAATAAACAAATAAATAATTAAAATGAATATTTAAAATTATAATTAATAGAAATAAAAATTAGATTTATTAATTATTAAGTAGTATATAGCGTTTAATGGTTTATGTATTTAGGCATTTTAAGGTTTCGGAGTTTACTGATTTAACTATGTATGCATTTAGGGGTTTATAGGTTTTATTATAAAAATAAAATAATAAAAAATTTATTTTTATTATTTGTTGATATTTTCAAAGGTTATATAACCTTTGAAAATATAATAATTTTTAATTTTTTTTAAATGTGAATATAATATTTAGTTATAATAATCATTATATTTATATATCATATAAATTCAATATAAACAATTTTATTGATAAATATTCTAATAATGATCAAAAAATAAATTAATAATCTATTATTAATAAGATATATATCAATTAAAATATAATTACAAAACATAAAATGATTCAGAAGAAAAGAAAAATATATTACTATATAATAATTTGTTGTTTTGAAATTTTTTTTTCTTTTAAAAAGGTTATCCATATTTTTTTTGATAAAAATTAATTTATATAAATTATATTTGTGTAACTCATAATTTATTTTTTGATTAATATTTATATAAAAATAAACAAATAAATAATTAAAATGAATATTTAAAATTATAATGAAAAAAAATATTGAGATTTATTCTTTATTATTTTGGGTATACAAGTCTAATTTAAATTAGATTTGTCTCACTATTAATTTATTTTGTAATTAATATTTCTATAAAAATAAACTTATAAATAATTAAAATAAAAATTTAAAAATATACTGAATAAAAATTAAAATGAGATTTAAGAATTATTATTATTATATACCAGTTTAATATTTTATGTATTTAGAGGTTTCTTCATTTATGACTTTAGTGATTTATGTTTTTAGGCATTTAGTGGTTTATAGATTTTATTTAAACAATGAAATAACAAAAAAAATTATTTTTGTTATTTTTTTACATTTTAAAAGATTATAACCTTTAAAATTATAATAAGTTTAAAATTTTTTAAAAATGTGAATACAATATTTAGTAATAATAATCATTATAATTATATATAATATAAACTAAATATAAACAATTTTATTGATAGATATGATATCAATTATCAAAAAATAGATTAATAATCTATTATTAATATGATAGATATAAATTAAAATATAATTGCAAAACCTAAAAATATTAAAAATCCAAGTAAAATTTATTACTAAATAATAATTTTTTTTAGTTTTTGCTCCTTTTAATAAGCTTATATTTTTTTATGAAAAATAAATTATTTAAATTATATTTGTATCACTCATATTTTATTTTGTAATTAATATTTTAATAAATTATTTAAATTATATTTAAGGTTTACGAGTTTAAAGGTTTAATTATTTAGGGGCTTTTGTCTTTAGGAGTTTAGAGGTTTAAGTGTTTGTGCATTTAGTGGCTTATAAGTTTTATTTAAACAATGATATAACAAAAATTTTTTTTTTATTATTTTATTAATTTTTGAAGATTATAACCTTTGAAAATACAATAATTTTAAATTTTTTTCAAATGTAAATATAATATTTAGTTATAATAATCTTAATAATTATAAGTCATTTAAATTCAATATAAATAATCACATTGCTAGATATTATAATAATGATCAAAAAAATTTTAATAAACTATTATTAATAAGATAGATATTATTTTAAATATATTTGCAAAATGTAAATTTATTCAAAATCAAAGTAAAATATATTATAAAATAATAATTTTTTTTATAATTTTTCATTTTTTATAAGTTTCTATTTTTGTTATTAAAAATAAATTATTTAAATTATATTTGTCTTCCTCCTATATTTTTTTGTAATGTATAATTCTATAAACTTAACAAATAAATAATTAAAATAAATATTAAAATTATAATATTTATTTCAAATAACAAAAATTATAAATATTAATAATTGTTATAACAAAAATTTAAAAAAATTTAATGATATAATAAAAATTTATTATTGTTATTTTTTCTCATTTTTGAAGGTTATAAACTATGAAAATATAATAATTGTTAAATTTTTTTATAGTGAATACAATATTTAGTTATGATAATCTTAATAATTATATATCATGTAAATTTCAATATAACCAATTATATTGAAATATATTATTATGATAAAAAATAAATTAATAAACTATTATTAATAAGATAGATATTATTTTAAATATATTTGAAAAACTTAAATTTAATCAAAATCAAAGTTAAATATATTAGAAAATAATACTTTCTTTGATGTTTTGCTTCTTTTTTATAAGTTTATATTTTTTGTTATATTAAGTAAATTATTTAAATTATATTCGTCTTCCTCATAATTTATTTTTAATTTATAATTCTATAAAAATAAACCAATAAATAATTAAAATGAATATCTAAAATTATAATGAATACAAATAAAATATGGATTTATTATTTATTATTCAGGTGTTTTGGTGTTTAGTGATATAAGTGTTTAGGCCTTTAGTGATTTATAGTTTTAATTTAAAGAATAAAAAAATAAAAAATTTAATTTTTGATTTTTTATTATTACAATAAAAAAAATATATTATTCATGATATATAATGTAAATATAATATTATTTATTTATATCAAAAAAATTTTATTAAAAAATATT
>JAREIK010015653.1:0-25528 GCA_029783825.1 Sapria himalayana | reverse complement strand
CAAATTATTATGCAAATAGAAAAAAAGATAAATAGATAGATAGATAGAAATATATTAGACAATATATGATATAGATATAAATTTTGATAAATAGATAGATAATAAATAGTTAGAAATTATTTAGATAGATATAGATAGATAGACAAATATATAATCAAATACATAGACAATATAGATAGACAAAATATAAAATATAGAATAGATCGACACAAAGAATACACATAGATATGACACCGATATCAACAAAGGATAGAAAGATAGATTGATAATATATAGACATATAGATTATCAAATAGATAGACACATAGAGAGACATATAGATAGAAGATAGAGAGACAGATAGATAGATACATAGACAGATAGACAGATAGATATCTAGATAGATAGATAGATAGATAGATAAATATACAATTAGATAGACATATAGATAAACTGATAGATAGACTGATAGATAAACATATAGATAGACAAATAGATAGATAGATAGTAAGAAATATAGACAGATAGATAGCCATATAGATTATTAGATAGATAGACAGATAGATAGACAGATGCCAGGATATATTGATAGACAAATTGATAAAAAAATCATAGATTGATTGATAGAAATTTGATAGATAAATGTATAGATATTTTGATAGACAAATTAATAGACAGATTGATAGACAGATAGTTAAATAGATAGATTGATAGAAAGATTGACATAAAGATAGATAAATACATTGGTCAGGTCTATAGATAGATACACAAATAGATATAGATATAGACAAATTGATAGAAAGATTGATAGACAAATAGAAAGAAAAATAGTTATATATAGATACATAGATATATAGATAGAAGATAAATACTTACATAGTTAGATAGATAGTTAGACAGATAAAAAAATTGATATACAGATAGAAAGACATATAGATTAAGAGATAGATAGCTATACAAATAGATAGATAGATAGAACGGATAGATAGACAAATAGAAAGATGGATAGATAGATGGAAAGATAAATAGATAGACAGATAGAAAGATACATAAATAGAGACACAATTAGATAGATAGATAGAAATGTAGATAGATAGATAGATATACAAATAGATAGTTAGATTGATAGACTCATTTATAGATTGTTGGATAGATAGATTGATGGATAGATAGATATATAGAGATATATAGACAGATAGATAGAGAGATAGAAAGATAGATAGACTTATTTCTAGATAAACAGATAGATAAATAGATAGATAGATATACAAATAGATAAATAAATAGATAGATAAATAGATAAAAAATAAATAAAAAAATAGATAGATAGATAATTAGACAGATTGAAATAAAAATTTATAGAAAGATTTATAGAGAGATTTATAGATAGATTGATAGGTAGATAGATAGATAGATTAATAGATAGATTGATAGATAGATAGACAGATTGATAGATAGAAAGACAAATTTATAGAGTGATAGATAGATAAATACATATATAAATAGGTTGATAGATATACTGAAAGATAGATACATAAATAGATTGGTGGACATATAGATAGATATATTATTAAAAATATAAATTGATAAATAGATATATAGGTAGATAAAAAAATAGATAGATTGATAGATTGATAGACAAAAATATAGATAGATGTATAGATAGATAGATAGATAGACAGATAGATAGAAAGAAAGATAGATAGATATAGAGACAGATAAATAGATAGATAGATAGATATATATATATATATATATATATATATAAAGATAAATAGATAAATAGAAAGTTAGATAAATTTACACATATATACATAGATAGAAAGATAGATAGATAGATAGACAAATAAATTGATAGATAGATAAATCTAAATATTGATAATTAAATTTGATATATAAATTTATAGACAGATTTAAATATACATTTATAGATAGATTCATAAATAGAATGATAGTTCGATAAATAAATAGATAGACTAATAGATAAATAGATAGATAGATAGATAGATATATAGATAGAAAAATGCATAGAGAGATATAAATAAAGACATATAGATAAAGAGATAGAAAAACATATTGATAGATAGATAGATAGATTGATAGACATATAGATAAACATATTGATAAATAGATTAATAAATAAATTGATAGATAGTTTAATAAACAAAATTTTACACAAATTGATAGACAGATTGATAAACAAATTTAAAGAAAGAAAGATTGATTGATTGATAGATAGATAAACTTATAGATAGATATAAATGTATATTGACAGGTAGATAGATTGGTAGAAATATGATAGATAGATTAATAGAGGGACAGATACATAGATAGATTTATAGACTGATAGATAGACATATAGATAGATAGATAGATATACATATAGTCAGACAGATAGATTGATTGATTGATAAACTGATAGTTAGATAGATAGGTAGTTTGATAGACATGTAAATAAAAAGATAGATAGACAGATAGTTAAATATATAGATAGAAAAATAGATAAACACATGTATAGATAGATAGATATATAAATAGTTAGATTAGAAAAGATACATAGATAGATAGATAAATAGATAGATAGTTTAAAAGCAAGATAAATAGATAGATTAAAAGCAAGATAAATTGACAGATAGATAGTAGATAGATAGACAGATAGATAGAGATAGATAGACAGATAGATAGACATAGATAGACAAATATAAAGACAAATAGATATATAGACAAATAGATAGATAGATAGATTTATAGATTGAAATATAGATAGAGAGACAGATAGATAGACAGATTAATTGATAGATAGATTGACAAATATATAGATAGATAGACATATAAAAAAATAAATCAATAGATATATAGTTATATAAATAGATATATAGATATATAAACGTATATATATATATATAGAAAAATAGATAGAAAGACATATAGACAGACAGATAAATAGATATATAGAAAATATATAGAAAAATTGATAGCTAAATAGACATATAGATAGATAGATAGATAGGTAAATATATAGATAGATAGATTGATTGATTGACAAATAGATAAAAAGATACACAAATAGATAAATAGATTGACACATAAATAGATAAATAAATATATAGATAGAAAGATAAATAGATAGACAGACAGACAGATAGATAGATAGACAGATAGACAGACAGACAAACAAATAGATAGATAGATATATAGATAGATAGAGAGAAATATAAAAAAATAGACAGATAGATAATAGAAAGATCGATAGATAGACATATAGCTAGACAGACATACATATAGATACATTTATCGATAGATAGACAGATAGACACATAGATAGATAGATAGACAGATAGATAGACATTAAAAAAGTTTGCCAGATACATATATAAAAAGATCATTAGATATACAGATAGATAGACTGACAAAGAAATAGATAGATACACAGATAGATCAATAGATAGATAGATAGATATATAGATAGACATATTGATAGATAGAATAATAGATAGATTGATAAATAAATTGATAGAAAAATTGATAGACAGTTTTATAGAAAGATTGATATATAGATTTATTGACAGATTTATAGATAGAATGATATAAAGATCGATAGAAAGATTTAAAGGATAGATTGATAGACAGATTTATATATAGATATATTTATAGAATGATATATAGGTAGACAACTAGATAGAAAGAAAGATATATAAATAAATAGAGAAATTATTAGACATTTAATAGATAGATATTTTGATTGAATAAAAGATGACATACAAATTGATAATTTGATTGAAAAAAAGATATATAAAAATATAGTCTGACATATAGATATATAATAGATATATAGATATACAGACAACTAGACAGATAGATAGATAGACAAATAGATAGATAGATAGACAAATAGTTTGACATATAGATATATAGATAGATAGACATACAGACAAATAGATATGCAAATAGATAGACAAATATATAGATAAATAGATAGAAAAACAAATAGATAGACATATAGATAAATAAATAGACAGATAGATTGATAGATAGATAGATACATATAAAGATCGATAATTTAATTTATAGATAGATTGATAGATAGATTGATAGATACATAGTTTGAAAGATAAATAGATAGACATATTGATATAGAAATATATATATATATATATAAAGATAGATAGATAAATATATTGATAAATTATTAGATAAATGGATAAATTAATAGATATACATATAGATTTAAAGATATATAAATAGATAGATAGATAGATACACAAATAGATAGATAAAATATAGACATATATATAGATAGACAGACAGATAGATAGATAGACAATTCGAAAGATAGATAGACAGAGTTAGATATATATATAAATAGATAAAAACATAGATAGACAGATGATCTAAAGATAGATAGAAAGTAAATATATTGATATATAGAAAAAGATATAGACAAACATGTAGACAGACATATAAGCATATAGACAGATTGATAGATAGAATGATAAAAAGATAGATAGATAGTGAGATAGATAGATAAATAAATATACATATAGATAGATAGATATACAGATAGATAGACAAAAAAATAACAAACATATAGACATATAGATAAATAGATTTATAGACATATAGATAGACAAATGAATCACTGATAGATAGACTGTTTGATATAAATATAGATAGTCAGATAGATAAATATATAGATAGATTGATTGACAGATAGATAGATACAAAGACTTATTATTAGATAAATATATAGAGATATAGTTATACAAATAGATAGATAGAAAGATAAATCGATAGATATAAAGATAGATAGATAAATAGATAGATAGACATATAGATAGACAGATAGACATGCATATAGATAGATAAATAAATAGACAGATAGATAGACATATAGATAAATAAATAAATAAATAGGCAGATAGATAGAAATATAGATAGATAGATAGACATTTAGATAGACAAATAGATAGACAAATAGATATATAGATAGATACATATAAAGATATACATATATATAGAAATATAGATAGATAAATAGATAAGATAGATAGATAGACACATACATAGATTGATAGATAAAAAGTAAACAAATAGATATACAAAACAAAAAATAAAGAAAAAAAGAGAGTGAGATATATATATATATATATATATATAATATAATATGTATAGATTCACATATATATAAATAGATAGATATAAAAATTGATTGATTTATTGATTGAGAGATAGACAATAGATAGATAGATATATAGATAGATATGCATACAAATAGATAGAAAAAATAGATAGAAAGATAGATAAATACTTAGATAGATAGACCTATAGATAGATTGGTATATAGAAATATATATAGATATTTAGATAAATAATTTATATATTTAGATAGACATATAGATAGAGAGATTGATAGATATATAGATACAAAGATAAATATATAGATAGATAGACCTAAAGATAGTCTGAGATAAACATATAGATATACAAATAGATAGATATATAGATAAATAGATAGATAGATAAATCTAATGATTAATAGATAGATCAATAGACAATAAGATAGAAAGATAGATAGATAGACTGATATAGAGATAGATTGATAAATAAATTGATAGAATAATTGACAAAAATATTAATAGATAGATAGATAGACAAATAGATAAACAAATAGAATGATAGATAGGTACATAGATAATTAGATAGATAAATAGACAAATATTTTGATAGATAGATATATAAACAAATAGACATATATATATATTGATATATAGATAGACAGACAGATAGATATACAGATATATATATATATTATAGATAGATAGACAAATAGATAGATAAAAAGATAAATAAAGAGATAGAGAGTCAAATAGATAGATAAAAAGATAGATAGATGGATAGATAAATAGACAGATAGAAAGATAGATATATCGATAGACAAGCAGACAAACATTTTGACAGAGAGAGATAAATAGGTATATAGATTAATATATATAGACTAATATATAAACAGATCAATAAATATATACATAGATAGACTAATAGATAGATAAATATTGAGACATATAAACATAATAGATAGATAGATAGACAAATAGTTAGACAACTAGATAGATAGACAGATAAATAGATAGAAAGATAGTCTGATAGATAGATAGATAGATATAAAGATAGACATATAGATCAATACACATATAAACAGATAGATAAATAGAAAAATAGATAGTTAGATAGACATTCAGACAGATAGATAGATATATAGATATATATAAGATAGATAGACGCATAATCAGATAGATTGTCGGGCAGATAGACAGGTAGATCGACAAACAAATGGATAAACACATAATCACGGATGTAGATAAATATATAGATAAATAGACCAATAGATAAATAGAATGATAGATAGATAGATAGACATACAAATAAAACAATAGATAGATGAAAAGATTGCTTCATATATATACAGATAGATAGATAGATAGATAAATAAACATGGAGACACAAATAGACACATAGATAGATTTATAGACAAAAAGAAAGAAAGATAGATAAATTGTTAGATAGATAGACAGATAGATCAATAAATAGATAAATAGATAGATACACAGATATATTGATTGATAGATAGAAAGAAGATCTATAGATAGTTAGAGTGCTAGATAGACAGACAGATAGATAGATAGACAGATAGATAGATAGATAAATAGATAGATAGAAAGATTGAAATATAGATAGATAGATATATAAATATGCAATAGATTCATAGATAGAAAAATAGATAGATAGATAGTTATATAGATAGATAGAAAGATTGAAATATATATAGATAGATATATTGATATGCAAATATATTGATAGATAGATAGATACATAGATAGATAGATAGATAGACAAAATATAGATAGAAAGATAGATAGATAAATAGATAGATTGATATATTTATCGACAGATCAATATATAAATAAATTTTTAGATAGATAGATAGGCAGATTGATAGACAGATTTATAGAAAGATAGATAGATAGATATAAATTAGATAGACAGATAGATAGATAGATAGAAAAAAAAGATAGATATATAGATAGATTTGTAGACAAATAGATTAATTAAGAAATAGATAGACAGATAGATAAAAAGATATATAAATAGACAGATAGAGATATATATACACAGATAGATAGATATATAGATATAAATATATATAGATAAAAAGATAGATTAATAGTTTGATATTCAAATAGATAGATAGATATTTATATTAATAGATAGATTGATAGGCAGACAGATAGATATATATATATACAGATCAAAATATAGATATACAGATAGATATACATATAGATAAATAGGGAGACATAAAAATAGGCAAACAAATAGATAGATAGATAGATAAATAGGTAAATATATAAATAGATAGATAAATAGGTAAATATATAAATAGATAGATAAATAAATAGATAGAAAATAGTTAGATCGATAGACAAATTCATAGATAGATATATAGATCTATAGATAGATAGATTGATAATTTGACAGATAGATAGACACATATATAGATATATTGATAGAAAGCTAGACAAATAGTTAGTAAGATGTATATATAAATGGATAGATAAATAGATAGACAAATAAATAGATAGATAATGGACAGAAAGATAGTCAGATAGATAGATAGATTTTTATATAGATAGATAAAGATATAGATAGACAAATAGATAGATAAATAGATATACTAATATAAAGACATATAGATTGATAGATCGATAAATTGATAGACAAATGAATAGATAGATAGATAAACAAATAGATAGAAAGATATATAAATAGATTGATACAAGATAGAGAGAGACAAATAGTTAGAGCGATAGATCTTAAAAATATAGATAGACATATAGATAGATATACAGTTAGATTGATTGATTGATAGATAAATAAATAAATAGATAGATATATAAATAGATAAATTAACATATAGATAGACATTTAAATAGATAGATAGATCTAAAGTTAGATAGACAGATAGATAAATAGATATATAGTTTGATAGACATATCTATAGAACGAAAGTTTGATAGATATATAAACAGATAAATAAACAAATATATAAATAGAAAGAGAGACAAGTAGATAGATATATAGATAGATATTCTAATAGATAGATTGATAGATCGATAGAAAAATAGTGAAATAGACAAATTGATTGTTACAAAGATAGATAGACACATATATAGATAAATCGATAGTTAGATAGACAGACATACAAATAGATAGATAGATAGATTGAAAGATAAATAGATAGATAAACTACTAGATAGATAGATAGCTAGATAAATAGATACATAGATAGATAGATAGACATATATAAATACATAAAGATAAATAAATAAATAGATAGATAGGCAAATAGATAGACATATAGATAAATAGATAGATAGATAGATAAACAGATATATTGATGGTCAGATAGAGACATATAGATATATAGATAGATAGCTAGATAGATAGATAGAAAAATAGAAAGAGAGATAGATAGATAGATAGATATAAAGGTAGACAGATAAATAGCCACATAGATAGATTCATAGATAGAAATACAGACATATAGATAGATAGATAAATTGATAGATAAATATATATATAAATTGACATAATGATAGATAAATAGATAGGTAGATAGATAAACAGATGGAAAAATAGATAGATTGATCGATACATAGTTAGACAGATCGATAGACAAATACATGATTTGATAGTTATACAAATACATAGGTAGATAGAAAGACAGATAGAAATATAAATAGATAGATACACATACATATAGATAGATAGATAGATAGACAAATAGTTAAATAAAGAGATAGACGGATAGTTAGAAAGATAGTTAGACAGATATATTCATATATATATATATATATATATATATATAGATAAATAAATACAATGATAGATAGATAGATAGATTTATATATTTACAAATAGAAAGACAGATAGATTAATAGATAGTAGAAAGTCAAAAAGATTCGTCGATAGATAGACAAATATATTCGTCAATAGATAGACAAATAGATTCGTCGATAGATAGAAACATAGATAGAATGATAGACAGATCGATAAACTGATAAATAGATAGAAAGATCGGTAGATAGACACATATATAGATAGATTGATTGGAGATAGAATGATAAATAGTTATATTGATTGGTAAATAGATAGACAAATAAATAAATAGATGGATATATAGATAGATAGATAAAAAGATAAATAGATAGATAGACATATAGACAGATAGATAGATAGATAACAAAAAAGACTGATAAATAGATAAATAAATAAATAGATTGACACAGATAGATAGATAGATAGATAGATAGATAGATTAATTGATAGATTAATAAAAATATAGATATACAGATAGATAGACATAAAGATAGACATAATGATAGATAGATAGATAGATACATAGATAGATAGATAGATAGGCAGATAGATAGACAAATAGATAAAACACATAGATAGATAGACATATTATTACATAGATAGATGGACAAACAAATAACATACTTATAGACAGACATATATATAGACAGATAGACAAATAGATAGATAGAAAGATAGACACATAGATAGAGTGAAAGATAGACAGACATATAGATAGCTGGTTAGATATATAGATAGATTGATTCTAGATAGACAAATAGATAGATAGATAGATAGACTTACAAAGATACATAGATATATAATAAAATAGATAGATAGATGAATAGATATATATATATATATATATAGAATCATAGATAGAAAGTCATATAAAATGATAGATAGACAGAAAAATAGAAAGACAGATAGAAAGAAAGATTGATAGATAATAATATAGCTAGAAATATAAATGTATAGATAGACATATAGATAGATGTAAAGATAGACTTATAAATAGACAGATAAATAAATAGATAGATAGACGAATAGATAGATATATTTATAGATGGATAGATAGATGGATGATTGATGGATAGATTGACAAATAGATAGAATGATTGATAGATAGATGGATAGATAAATAGATAGATAGATAGTTAGATAGAAAGATAGACAAATACATATACAAATAGATAGACAGATAGTTAGATAGATATCACACAAAAAGAAAGTTAGATATATAAATAGATGTATAGAGAGATTGATAGAAAGACTAATAGAAAGATTAATAGATCGATTATTAGACAATTTAATAGACAGTTTGATAGATAGATTTATAGACAGATTAATTGACAGATTGATAGACAAAGACAGACACTTTGATAGATTGATAGATAGACTGATAGATAGATATATAGAAAGACACATAGATAGATAAATAGATAGACAAAAAGATAGACAGTTAGATTGATTGATTATTAGACCGATATATAGATAGATAGATAGAAAAACCGATAGATAGATAGATAGAATGATATATTGATTGATTGATAGACATATAGATAATTGGATAGATAGATAGATAGATATAGATAATTGATTGATTTAATGATAAATAGATAGAGAGATATATTCACAAAAGATAGATAGATAGAGAGATATATAAATAGATACGTGGATATATAAATTATTATACAAATAGATAGATAAATAGAAAGAAAGAAGATAGATAGATAGATAGACATACATATAGATAGAAAGATAGACAGATATATAGTCAAAGATATAAATAGATTCATGTACACACAAATAGATATATAGATAGATAAAGATATATATATATATATATATATATATATAAACAACTAGATAGATAGATAGATTTATAGATAGAAAGTTAGATAAACAGACAGATAGATAGTTATATACATGTATATATAGATAGATAGATAGATAGTCATATAGATAGACAAATCAATAGATAGAGAGATCGACAGATAGATAGACATATAGATTGAAAGAAAGATAGATAGATAAATAGATAAATAGAAAGATAGATAAACAGACATATACACATTTATATAGAAAGACTGATAGATAGTCAGATAGATAAATAGACATATAGACAGATAGAAAGATAGATACCTAGATAGATAGATATATAGATAGATAGACAGACATATACATAGACAGATAGATAGACATATATATAGATAGATGAATAATTAGATAGACAGACACATAGCGCAAATATATACAGATAGATATATAGACATAAAGACAGACAGATAGAAAAACAAATAGATAGATTGATTTATAAATAGATAAATAGATTGATAGATAGACAGATAGATAGATAAATTGATTTGACATATATATAGATAAATAGATTGATGATAGATAGATAGCTTGATAGATTGTTAGATAGACAAATAGACAAACAGATATACAGACAGATATACATACAAATAGATAGGCAAATAGAAAGTTAGATAAAAAGACAAATAGGCAGGTAGATAGACAAAATTGAAAGACAAATAAAAAGACATATAGATAGACAAATAGATAGATGGATAGATAGAAAAATAAATATATGAATATATAAACGGATAGATAGACAAATAGATATATAGATAAATTATTAGATAGATTAATAGAAATTCATATAGATAGATGGTTTGATATAGGGATATATAGTTAGTCAGATAAATATATAGAAAGATAAATAGACAGATAGATGGATAGATAAAAATGTAGATCGATATAAAGATAGATAGATAGACAGATATATAGATAAATATACATGTAGAATGTCAAATAAATAAACATATAGATAGATGGATATATATACAGATATATAGACATATAGATAAATAGATAGATAGATAAATAAATTGACAAATAGATAGATTGATCAATAGATAGTCAAATTAATAGACAAATTGATAGACATATTGATAATATGATTGATAGATAAATTGAAAGATAAATTGTTAGAAAAATTGATAAATAGATTTTTATATTGATTAATAGAATGATAGATATATAGATAGATAGATAGATTGACAGATAGATATATAGATAGATGTACAATTAGATAGATAGATAAAATTAAAGAAAGATAATTAAGTAGAAAGTTAGATAGATAGATAGACAAATTTATAGATAGATAGATAAAAATATTGATAATAAGATTGATAGATAAA
This sequence comes from Sapria himalayana, assembly GCA_029783825.1. NCBI lineage: Eukaryota > Viridiplantae > Streptophyta > Magnoliopsida > Malpighiales > Rafflesiaceae > Sapria > Sapria himalayana. Next base: position 13,427 of record JAREIK010015653.1, on the reverse strand, counting down.
TTGAAAGATTAATTGTTAGACAAATTGATAGATAAATTTTTATATTGTTTGAAAGATTGATTGATAGATAGAGAGATTGATTGATTGATTGATTGATAGATATACAGAATGATCTATAGATAAATAGAGTGAAAGACAAATAATTAGGTAGAAAGATAGATATATAGATATAAAGATAGATAGACAAATAGATAGTTAGATAAATAAATAGATAGATAGATATATAGATAGACTAATAGATATAAAGATAGATAGATAGATTGATTGATTGATTGATAATATTTTGATAGACAGATAGACTAATAGATATATAGACAAATTAATAGATAGATAGATAGATAGAGATATTTATATATAGATAGCTATATAGATAGACAGTCAGATAGATAGACAGATAAATAGACATATAGAAAGACAAATAAATAGACAAAATAATAGATAGAAAGTAAGACAAATTGAAATTTAGATAGATAGATGGATATATAAATAGATATAAAGACTAATTGATTGATGGATAGATTAATGGATAGAAAGTTGGATAGATAGACAAATAGATAATCAGATAGATAGACGGATAGATAAAAGGATAGATAGATGAAAAGATAGATGGATAAATTGACAAATAGATAAACGGATAGATTAATAGATAATATGATAGATACATAGGCAGATAATTAGATAGATAGATATACATATAGATAGATAGATAAATAGATTGTTAAAAATATTGATAGACAGTTTGATAGATACATAGATAGATAGACGGACAGACAGATATATAGATAGATAGTCAAATATATAGATAGATAGACATTTATATAGATAGACAAATTGATAGACAAATAGACAGATAGATAGATAGATAATATATAGATATATAGATAGATGGATAAATAGATTGAAAATATATATATAGATAATTAGAAAGATAGATATATATATTGATGGGTAGACAGATAGATGTATAGATATATAGATAGGTAGACAATTAGATAGACTAATAGATAGACATATAAAATGATATTTAGATAGGTAGTTAGATAGACAAATAGATACATGAATAGATAGATAGATATTTAGACAAATTGATAGACAGACAGATAGATAGATATATAGATAGATAGACTACTAGATAGAGAGCGAGAGAGATAGATAGATATATAAATAGACATATTGACAAATAGATATACAAATAGGAAGATAGATAGATAGATAGACAAAAAGATAGGTACATAAATAGATAGATGGATAGATAGATGGACAGATAGATATGCAAATAGACATATAGATAGATAGACAAATAAATAGATAGATAGACAGATAGACATATTGATATATTTATATATAGATAGATTGATGGATAGATTTATTGATGGATAGAAAAATTGCCAGGTTGATAGATAGGCAAATAGTAAGTCAGATAAAAAGTTATTTAGATAGACTTATAGATAAACACTACAAAGAAATTTAAATAGCTAGGGAAATATGCCTAGCTATTTGGGCTTATTCCGTCTCTAATTTATAATAATGATGGATTTATGATCGAAATTATCCCAAGCTAAAGTGCTCGTCGTAAAATATTAACGAGGCAAAAAAATTCCCTTGCAAATTCTTGAACCACTAAAATTCCTTAGCTAATTGTATTTTTACCCTTGCTAATTTTGATCGTAATTATTAGTAGAAATTAATATTTTTTGATTGCATATATACAGGCAATTTCCTAAATAATTTAGTGATGTAAAAATCCATAGCTATTTTCATTCCAAAACTATTTTCACAATTTTATTTTATTACAAAAAAATATATTACATTTTTTTAGTTTTTATATTAAATTGAATAAAAACATATATAATAAACCATTATATATAATTAATAATAAGTAAAAGAAGTTAATAAATTATTTTGATACAATATGTTACATAGTTAAAACAAAAACATAACATAGATATATATGATTTTTCCATTCAGCAACTTCCTTTTTTCTATCGTTCCAACACACAATGAATTAGATAGGTCATCTCTTCTTCTTCATCAATATATCTACGACAATACATTAAGTTTAATATGTTTATGAAATTGATGTTGCTTTCTCTTCCCTAGCTCCTCTGGTCACCATCTTTTTGTTGGGACAAAGCTTTCCTAATCACACTGCGTCGTGTCTAGTGAAATGCTAGTTTCTATGTTTTTGTAATTAGGGAAAGAATGACCTCGTTGATTAAGTCGATGTAGTGCAGAGCTCTATTTTTGAATTGAGTGCCACTACAAGGGAAAGTGAGATATTTGCCTATAACTTTAACCCAATTCTGACGTTCCTTCACTTCTACAAGCTTCGTATAGAGAATATTGTGGTACTATATATATATGAAAATTAACCAGTCAATCAAATCAAAATAAATAAATCAATAAGCTTCATTTTTGATAAATATATGATAAAATTATGCAATTCAACTTATACCTTACGTATAATACAGTAGTATATATGTACATATATATATATGTGTGTGTGTGTGTGTGTGTGTGTTTGTACATACATACATCAGCATATATGCATAGTTATATATATAAAAAATATATATATAACATAATATATATATGCATGTATATACAAAAGTATATTTGATTATGGATAAATATTACTATCATCTTCAACACCAAATTTTATCTCAACTTATGTGTGTGTGTGTGTGTGTATATATATATACACTATTAAATTTATAGTGAAGCATATATAGATACATATAATATATACCACTTGTTATGAAATATTTTTGGGTTTTGAATATCATATACCAAATGAATACTATTAACCATTAATATCATATAACAATTAAACAATATTTCAAAATTAGTTTAGATGATCATGAGGATTGTATGCAGCAAAAAGAGATTTAGTTAGTGATTATCACTTAAAGAAAACATGAAAAATGTACTCTCCTCGCTACTACTTTTTCTACAGGCTAGACGTAGCAAAGCTTACAAATTCTCCAACATGTTTTTCTACTACTATTTTCTCCATCGAACCATTTTTTCCTGATTTAGATGGACATAGAGTGAGTAGAAAGCAAAAAAAAGAAAAAATATTAAATGGACCAAAGAACATGGTTGTACGAGTTACATACAGTGAACTTGTCTACCTTTGTGCAAAAAAACTCTTATGAACTATGAGGCACGATAAATGTTATGCCTAGTCAATCTTGCTTACAAAATAATACCCGATGTTCCTCTATCTGCATCCTTTGATTTTTTCCAGGTCTGGTTAAGGGATGTTTCATTTCTCTTCACTTATGAAAAGATTTGCCAGCTGTGATTCCCTTTGTGTTTTCATTTCAGTATGCCCATCTACAATTGAGAGAAATGTTTATAGTCAAATAATCAACAACAACAACAATCATGTTTGCAGAAGAGAATGTCAATGTTTTTTTGATGGATTTGAAGAAGAAGAATGTGAAGAAGAATTAAGCTATGGGAGTGGAGAAAAGAAGAGATGCCTAACAATAGATCAAGTGAAGGCATTGGAGAAGAACAATGATGCCACCAAATAAATATCCTTTTGTTTAGCTACACGTAGGCAAAAATCATGTCCCCACAAATTTCTCACTGTTTCCTCTTCATGAAATGAGAAGATAAGAGCTTTGAGACTGGAAATCCTATGAAAGACTTGCGTTGGAGTAACTCTTTCAACTTATCATCACATATTATTATTTGCCTATCTGATGGGTCCTTTTTAAAAAACAAGAACATTTAATGATTAATTGAAATTAAAGAATAGCATCATGGATTCTCATTGGGGGGAAGGTGAAGATGATGGATGTTGGCATACCTGTAGATGATTTTTTATATATAGTATCGCATCTTCTTTACAACATCAGAATAGGATAATGCATATTCACACTTACCAATAAATTGTATGAAAGCATATGAAAGAGGAACAAGAAGCTAGAAATCTAGAAGTTTTCTTCTTCTCTTGTTTCTCTCTCGTCTTTGATTCATCATTAAAGATGTGAAGCATGAATATTTATTCAGACACATTACAAATTGACTTTATCATAACATATTTAACCCTCAAAAACTTTTACCCATCTCATCTTCTTCCCTCCATTTGCTTTTAATTACTTGTTCTTTTGAGTTGAGTTAACCATGGCCACAAGGGGTCAAAAAATAGCATTTTATTCAATCAATAAATGTAACAAATTGATAAGCATGCATGAGAAAAAGTAATAAATTTCATATTCAAGAATATGTTACACTTACATTAAAAAAAGTCTCTAATTTACCACTTTGTTTTTTTAACTATCAATGTTAATTTTTTATCTAATACATATAAGCATATGTGCATGCATATATATATATATATATATATATATATATATATATATATATATAAGGTTTCATACAATACACAAGGCTCTAATCTCATGGAGTTTAGTACAGTAAATTTTTCAAAGATGAGTGACACCTTTGATGTTGCAAGTTTGATCTCCACGAGCTACTATTAAACAACTAGGACATTAAACTATGCCTCCATAGAGGTATAGTTGGTTTTCCACTAGCCCAATTGGCCCATGGAGTTGCACCTGGTAAAAAAAAACTTAAGATCTACTATTCTTAGGCGTGCCCCCTTGGAGGTTGCAAGTTCGATTCCCATGAGCTACCATTACACCACTAGGACATGAAACTATGCCTCTTAAAAGGTATAGTTGGTTTGCCTCTAGGTCTAGCACAATTGACCCATAGAGTTTCACCTAATTAATAAAAATTTAAGATTTAATGCACTTAGGCGAAGATACTTCCAATCATACAAATGTACATCATATATATATATAATCATACAAATGTACATCATATATATATATATATTGTTACATTAAATATTTATAAATTATAAATGATAATCTCATTAGTATGTCATGTGGAGATACCCACATGTTCATGTTTTAAAAAAGAAACAAGTAGAAATACAACGAAATAATGAAAATTCCACCACTCTCATTCAATGGCCATATGTGCTTGGACAAAGCTATATTCATTTAAAACATGTCGATAGAATCAAAATAAAAAAAAGTATGTAATGCTTCGTCACATATAATTTTTCGTTTATTTTGTAGATGTTGCAATTCTTCTCCCGTATATATGCCCAAAGCTTCTTTACCACCTACATGAATGGTTAAACATAGGAGAAAAAAAATTTTGTGTGGATTATGGGAGCATAACAAAGCAATGCTAGAAAAATGAAAATCAACCCAAGAATGTGAATGCCAACTGAAATGGCATGCAAAAAAGGGTCTTGATGACAACACTTCATACCTCAATTCTTGCTAATTCAGTCTATTGTAAAGTTCTGAAGTTGTTTAGAAAGTCCACATAACTTGGTAAAGTCACTTCCCTTTTTTGAACTTCTTTGCCTATCTGGGCTATCCTACACAATAACAAACCAAAATTAAAATCCCTTGTCAATGTCAATCACCAGATGTTCATTGCATAATAACAACCATGCCACCATTGTGTTTAGCAAATTTCAATAGTGATGTCTATTTTAATATTCTGGGACCATCAGTATTTCAGCGATCATTGATTATTTTTTGGTTTTATGATATTTGTTGAATCCATTTCCTAAAGATGGAAGGGGAGAAAAATTTCTTGAAAGATGATCTTTATTCTTCACAGACTATCATTAATAATTGCATTCAAATTCATGCTTTCATTTGATTTATTTTGAATTTGATCATTAATCTCAATCACAAGATTATGGTTTTTGGAATAATTAGCATCAAATGAAATTTTACACCCACCAGCTTTCACATATTAATAGGATGAACTAAGAATCATGAAAGATGATGGAGTTTCAACTAGTTAATGTATGCAGTACCTACTTTTTTTTGCTTGTTGGGACCTAAGACTTCTCACATTGTCTTCATATTTATGATGATCCTTGCTCACTTTTTTTCTTATGGAGAAATCATTTTCGTTTTTTCCCACCTTTGGCTGCTCAATTGTTGGTCTAGTAATGGCTTCATTCTACGATACTTGGTTAGTCTCAAGGGTTTCGAGAAAACTGTCAATTTGGGCTGTGATTAAGATTTTCTAATTCGACAATTCCTCGACAAATTCTGAATCAAGTTTCCAGTGAATCCTGCTAGTCATAGCTATAATAAGGTCCAAATCATGTAGTATTTCCTATAAATGTGTTCCCAGGTTTGAGTCCAACACCATGTTCTTCCCTTCAGTATTTTCAAGTTTAAAATTCTAACAATTTATAATTAATCTAATAGGATAAATATAATAAAAATTTTATTAATAAAATCCATGCAAAGTAATTTACCACCATAACAAAAAGGCAGCACGACAATTTTTTTATTAACCTCACCTAATTCTACTAGGTTGTGTTTGGTTTGGGTCAAGCAAAAACCACGAGCCTCATGGTATAGTTAACACCTAAAAGCACCTTGATATTTTTAAAATTCGTGGCAATTCCTACAAGCAGCTCAGGGACATATATCAATGTGCAAATTCTTTTTTGTAATATTGGAAAGTTTCCTTCTACACCTACAATAGCTACATGAGAGCTCAAAATTGGCATCATATTCATGGGTACAATCAGTCAATTGCCCTGGTAGAACAATTATGGCATTATGCTGGTGTTGTTATTACATGTTTAGATAGGGTTAGAAAAGGAACAATACTTGTGGTAGATTTGGTTAATGATTAAATTTCGAGCAGAGATCAACCATTGATCTCTGCTCTGTGAGCATTTTTTTCTTTTGAGATGTTAGTTCGCTCAATTTAGTGATTTCGATTCATTGCACCCATCAGAAAGCTCTCTAGCTCTAGTTGTCATGTCAAGGATATTTTCGCACAGAGCACTTCTGTTAGAAATATTCATCATGCAGTAAAAGTAGAAAGAGGTTTGTATTTACCCAATATGCATTTAGATTGTTCTCGAGCTTTTACTTCCTCTGTTGTGCTCTCCACTCTATCAAATTGCACAATGCGTCATCAATCATATAGCTAGGCCCCAAGCTTTCGTCAATCTTCTACACAACATCTCGAAATAGTCTCAGACTTCACAGATGATTCCAAACAGCATTCTGCAATGAATAATAGTCGCATTATCTTAGTCCTGCCAGACTATAGCCCTACATAAGTCTCAACATCAAAATGTTCCCGAAATACCGGCTTCATGTAGATCACCCAATTGCCTTCGACTTCGTCCAAGTCAATCTCATCATCAGTTTCCACCAACAAAAAATTGGCGCAAGGAGTGTCGTGAACAAGAGTAGCACCTTTTATCACTTATCACCCATGGCATAATCCATGAGAAGAAGGGAGCCACCATCGACTGTTCCACAAGGTTAAGCAATGAATAGTGATCAGAGAGCGGCGAACAGTCTCGTGCCAATATATTATTTCTAACAAAATTTAGAATTAACAAATATATATTTAATAAATAATATATCTATATGTTGCCAAAATTTTTGCCTAAAAGCATCATTAAGTTTGAATTGGTTATTATTTATGTAACAATATTAAATCAATAAAAAGATTAATCAATAAACTAATATGATGCATTTTGATGACCCTTAAAATTAATCGAATACACACATGCAATAAATGTTGAAAGGATGAAAAACATTGTGTGAATAATTAATGAAAATGTAAAGGTCTTGTGTACAACTATTTAGCTATGAATTCATCAATTGGCATGCCATATAGTAAATCATATATCAAATTATGATAGTCAAGCATGGAATCATGGATTAATACATACAAACAGGGAATGGGGTTGAAGATAATGGAAGCACTCATCCTCGCCTCCAAATTAGTTGTTATCTCCATAAAACTGATAGTGATAACCTGTAATGCTCATGATGTGGTGTACAAAAAATATCCTAGGTGAGTTTTAGGTTTTTATGCTCATGACTTGCTCATAACTTGGTGCATGAAACTATGTTATTATTAGATATATAGAAAGATACATTTATAGAAAGTATGATGAACATGTTCCTCTCCTTTCGGGAGAGAAACATATTATTAGACACATAGTTAAATATATATAGATATATAGATCTATCTATCTTTCTATCTATCTGTCTATCTATCTTTTTATTTATCTATTTGTCTATGTATCTATCTAAGTATTTGTATAATAATATGACTATCTATCTATTTGTCTATCTACCTATTTATACATCTATCTATCTATCTATCTCTATATCAATCAGCCTATCAATCTATCTATCATTATGTCTATCAATCTATCTATCTATCTATATATCAATCTATCTTTCAATCTTTCTAACAATATGTCTATTAATAAATATATCTGTCTATCTATCATTATGTCTATCTATCATTATGTCTATCAATTTGTCTATCTTTCTATATATCTGTGTGTCTATCTATCTATCTATCTATCTATCTTCATATCAATCTGTAAATCTAATTGTCTATACAAATATGTATCTGTATGTCTACCTATCTATTTGTTTGTCTACCTACCTGCTTTATTATCTGCTTGCATGGCTACCTTCTTGATTTTCTATCTATCTATCTATCTATCTGTCCATCTGTTTGTATGTTTATCTATCTACATGTCTTTCTATCTAACTATCTGTTTATATATCATTATATTTGTCTATCTATTTGTCAATCTATCTATATGTCTATCTCTCTTTGTTTCTATCTACCTATTTATTTGTCTATCTTCTTGTTTATCTATCTATCTATCTGTATATCTATCAATCAATCTATCTATCTACATATATATATATATATATCTATCAATATGTCAATCAATCAATCTATCTATCTATGAATCTATCTATCTGCCAATCTATTTTTCTATCTTTATATCCTTTTATCTATATATCAAATGACTATCTATCTATCTATCTATTTATCTATCTATCAGTCATTCTATCTATCTATCTTTCTATCTATCTATCTTTTTGTCATACTATCGATCTATCTATCTATTTATCTATCTTTCTGTCAATTTATCTATCTATCAATCCATCTATATATTTATCTATTTATCTATCTATCTATCTTCATATCTATTTGTCTATCTATCTATTTATCTATCTATCTGTCTATATATCTATCTATCAATCTATCTATCAATCTATAAATCAATATATTTGTCAATCTATCTATAAATCAATCTATCAATATGTCTATCAATCTGTCTATCAATCTATTTATTATACTATCTATCATTCTTTATCCAACTGTCTATATATCTATCTATCTGTAAATCTATCTAACTATAAATCTATCTATTTAACTATCTATAAATCTATCTATTTATCTATCTGTCTATCTATCTCTTTATCTATCTAGTATGCTATCTGTCTATCTATCTATTTATCAATTTGTCTGTCTATCTGTTTATCTTTCTATTAGTTTTTATATATACCTACCATTTTTGTTCCTATCAATCTATCTATCTATCTTCCTTTCAATTTGTATATCTTTCTATCTTTCTATATGTCTAGCTATCTATCGATATTTTTATCTGTCTATCTATCTATCTGTCTGTTTATCTATATGTGTATTTATCTATCTGTCTATATATATATCTACCTATTTATATATCTATCTAGCTATATGTGTATAATCTACCAATCTATCTGTATATTTACATATCTATCTATTTGTCAATCTATCTTTCTATCTATATGTCTATCTATCCACCTATCTATTTGACTATCTATCTATCTGGTCTATTTATCTCTCTATCTTTCTATCTATCTTTCTATCTATCTCTATCTATCTTTATATATATATATATTATAATAATCTATCAATATATCAGTCTATCTTTCTGTATAATCTTTGTGTTTATCAATCTTTCCATCAATCTCTATCAATCTATTTATCTATCTATTTATTTATCTATCTATCTATTTATCTATCTATCTATTATTTATCTATCTATTTATTTATTTATCTATCTGTCAATATATATATATAATAGCTATCTATCTATCTCTTTATATGTTCATGTCTTTAAATATATCAATATATATATCTATATATCTATCTATCTATCTATATATCTGACTATTTATCTATCTATATGTTTATCTACATATCTATTTTTTGTTTATCTATCTATCTGACAATCTATCTATCTTTCTATATATCAATCTTTCTAACTTTCTAATTATCTTTTTGCCTATAGTCTATTAATCGATCAATCTAATCTATCTATTTATCTATCTATCCATCCAAATATCTATTTGCTTATCTATATAGTTCCCTTTTTTTCGATCTATCTATCTATCTTTTTGTCTATCTCTATATCTATCTTTCTATCTATTTCTATTAGTATATCAGTATATTAGTCTATTTTTCTATTAGTCTATCTATCTGCATATCTATTTATTTGTCTATTTGTCTATTTGTAAATATATTTATTTATCTATCTATCTATATATTTATCTGTCTCTCTATATGTTTTTCTATCCATCTGTCTATTTGCCTATTTATCTATCAGTATATCTGCCGATCTATATATCTGTCTATTTGTCTATCTCTCTATTTGTCTATTTGTTTTTCTATCTCTATTATTTCTATCTTTCTATTTCCCAATATATCTATGTATTTATCTAACTGTCCTATCATTGTATCTGATATATATTTATCTATCTATCTACCTATCTATTATCTATTTGTATATCTATCTATTTTTTTATATGGCTATCTTACTATCTATATATTTGTCTTTATATCTATCTCTCTATGTTTCAATCAATCTATTTGTCTATTTGTCTATCTATTATCTATTTATTGTTTATTTTAGTATCTATGTATCGGTCTATTTGACTATCTATGTATCTATTTATTTGTTTATTTTATTTTCTATCTATCTATCTATTTTTTCATCAATCCTTTAAATCTTTTCTTTGTATCTTTCTATAAATTTCTATCTATCTATTTGTCTATTTATCTATCTACTATCTATCTATCTGTCTATCTATATATTTGTCATTTGTCTATCTATCTCTCTATTTATTGGTCTAAATGATTATATGTATATCTATCAATTTTGTAACTACCTAAGTGTCTATCTTTTTATCTATCTACTATCTATCCTTTAATCTATCTTTCTATTATTAGTCTATCAATAAATTTGTCTATGTCTATTTATCAATATATCTATGTAGCTATCAATCTATTTGTCAGTCTCGCTGTATTTTATCTATATGTCTATCTGTTTATTAGTTTATATATTTTTATGTCTATCTACCGATCTATCATCTTTTAATCTCTATATAGTACCTATTTGTTCATTTTTCTATCTATATCTAGTCCTATTTGTTAATCAATATATCGTCTATTTGACTATCTGTCTATCTTAGTGGCTACAATCTATCTGTGTATATATATATATATCTATTTAACTAACTATCTAACTATTTATCTATTTATGTCTATATGTTAATGTCTATCTATAGAACTATCTAATTATCAATCTTTATATCAGTCTAGATATCTACCTGACTAATTATCAAGTTGTCTATCTATTTTATTGGTAAGTCTATCTATATATCTATGTATCTATGTATTTATCTATCTATTTGGCTATCAAGTTGGCTATCTATTTGTCTGTCTATCTATCTATCTATTTGTCTGTCTCTCTATCTAACTATCTATCTATTTATCTATATATCTATCTATCTATCTATCTTCATATATGCCTATCTATCTTATATCTTTATCTATCAATATCTTTAACTGACTATCTATATGTTCATCTATATGTCTATATGTCAATCTGTCTATCTGTGTATCTTTCTATCTATCTAAATGTTTTATCTTTCTATCTACTCCATCTGTCTATCTGTATGTCTGTCTGTCTGTATGAGATAGATATATATATATATATCTATCTATCTATCTATCTATTTATCTAAATTCAATCTTATATGTCTGTATTTATCTATTTATCTATCTACATATCTCCCCATCTAATAATCTATATATTTGGCTATCTTCTATCTAACTATTTGTTTATCTCTAACTCTATCAACCTGATTATTTGTCTAATTATCTATTTGTCTATCTATCTAGTTTTCTATGTGTATTATTCTAACTATCTATTTAACTTTTTCTTTGTATATATATATATTATATATATATATCTATTTGACTATATCTATCGATATATCTATCTATCTGTCTAATTCTATCTATATATCTATCTATCAGTCTAGCTGTCTATATATCTATCTTTCTTTCTTTCAATGAATCTATTTGTTTATCTGTATATCTGACTGTCTTTCTATTTTTTTTCTTGTCTATCTACCTATATGTCTAATTATCTATCTATATATCTATCTATCAGTCTATCTGTCTATATATCTATCTATCTTTCTTTCAATGAATCTATTTGTTTCTGTATATCTGACTATCTTTCTATTTTCCTTCTTGTCTATCTACCTATATGTCTAATTTTCAATCTGTTTATCTTGTATCTATCTATCTTTCAATGGCTACATGTCCATCTATCTGTCTATTAATATATCTATATGTCTATCTATATATCAATCAACATATCTGTCTATTTAACTATTTATATATCTATATATGTTCCTATGTATCTTTCTATATACTTGTTTATCTATATATCTATTTATTTGTTATTTGTCTATCTTTCTTATTGTACTTTATCTATGTTTCTATTTATCTATTTGTCTATATCTCTATCTATCTTTTTATCTATCTTTCTATCTATCTATCTAGTTGTCTTTCTCTCTATCTCTCCATTCATTTATTAGACTATCAGTCTATCTATCTATCTATCTATAGGCTATCTATCTGTATATCTCTTTATCAATCTATCTATCTATCTTTCAATCCGCATGTCTTCCTTTTTATTTGTACATCTAGCTTTCTATCTATCTTTGTATCAATCTTTTAATATATAAGTTTATTAGTCTATGTGTCTATATCTATCTATCTATATATCAAACAATTGATCCATAAGTCTAACTATTTATCAATCTATCTATCTACTTATCTATCTATCTATATGTTTATATATTATATATAATATATATATATATATATATCTACTTATATATTTATCATTCTATCTATCTATCTATCGATCTATATGACTATATGTATTTCTATCTATCAATCTATCTATATGTTTATTTATCTATTTGTTTTTATGTAAATATCTATCTTTCAATGAATGTAACTATCAAACTATTTATCTTTTTATCACTCTATCCATCTAACTCTCTAACTATCTTTCTGTATATCAATCTATTTGTCAATATATGTGTGGTGTGTGTATCCATTTTTCAATCTGTATATCTGTCTATTTCTCTATCTATCTATCTATCTATCTACCTATCTGTCTATCTATCTATCTATATATCTATCTATCTATATGTCTATCTATCTACCTATCT
>JAREIK010015652.1:0-14420 GCA_029783825.1 Sapria himalayana | reverse complement strand
GCCGATGGCGATGGGAGGGGCCGAACCCATTGGGACGACAAGTGGCAAGCCGGAACAGTACCCTACCCCCGTGAGAGCCAAAAAAGAGGGGTGCAACACGAGGACTTCCCAGGAGGTCACCCATCCTAGTACTACTCTCGCCCAAGCACGCTTAACTGCGGAGTTCTGATGGGATCCGGTGCATTAGTGCTGGTATGATCGCACCCGTCATGTTCCTGCGTCGCAGTCCTCTTAAACCCTCCCTTTCTGATCGCTACAATCGGATTATCTCCCCTTCCATGCCCCACGGCCCACCTGCCGCCTCATGAAACACGCCGTCGCCGATCCCCCACGGGACCTCCCTCCACCAAGCGTTTCCGCCCATAACTTTCGCCTCGGCCGTCCAAAACGCTTGCCGTTTCCGCCGTTCGTCCTCAAACGATGGGATCTTCCATGCGGCAGAAAACGGGGAGAAATCTCAGACGCGCGATTTCGACGGCCCGTATCTTGCGATCGGACGCTCGGATCGACGATCGCCCGGCGCCGATGGCGATGGGAGGGGCCGAACCCATTGGGACGACAAGTGGCAAGCCGGAACAGTACCCTACCCCCGTGAGAGCCAAAAAAGAGGGGTGCAACACGAGGACTTCCCAGGAGGTCACCCATCCTAGTACTACTCTCGCCCAAGCACGCTTAACTGCGGAGTTCTGATGGGATCCGGTGCATTAGTGCTGGTATGATCGCACCCGTCATGTTCCTGCGTCGCAGTCCTCTTAAACCCTCCCTTTCTGATCGCTACAATCGGATTATCTCCCCTTCCATGCCCCACGGCCCACCTGCCGCCTCATGAAACACGCCGTCGCCGATCCCCCACGGGACCTCCCTCCACCAAGCGTTTCCGCCCATAACTTTCGCCTCGGCCGTCCAAAACGCTTGCCGTTTCCGCCGTTCGTCCTCAAACGATGGGATCTTCCATGCGGCAGAAAACGGGGAGAAATCTCAGACGCGCGATTTCGACGGCCCGTATCTTGCGATCGGACGCTCGGATCGACGATCGCCCGGCGCCGATGGCGATGGGAGGGGCCGAACCCATTGGGACGACAAGTGGCAAGCCGGAACAGTACCCTACCCCCGTGAGAGCCAAAAAAGAGGGGTGCAACACGAGGACTTCCCAGGAGGTCACCCATCCTAGTACTACTCTCGCCCAAGCACGCTTAACTGCGGAGTTCTGATGGGATCCGGTGCATTAGTGCTGGTATGATCGCACCCGTCATGTTCCTGCGTCGCAGTCCTCTTAAACCCTCCCTTTCTGATCGCTACAATCGGATTATCTCCCCTTCCATGCCCCACGGCCCACCTGCCGCCTCATGAAACACGCCGTCGCCGATCCCCCACGGGACCTCCCTCCACCAAGCGTTTCCGCCCATAACTTTCGCCTCGGCCGTCCAAAACGCTTGCCGTTTCCGCCGTTCGTCCTCAAACGATGGGATCTTCCATGCGGCAGAAAACGGGGAGAAATCTCAGACGCGCGATTTCGACGGCCCGTATCTTGCGATCGGACGCTCGGATCGACGATCGCCCGGCGCCGATGGCGATGGGAGGGGCCGAACCCATTGGGACGACAAGTGGCAAGCCGGAACAGTACCCTACCCCCGTGAGAGCCAAAAAAGAGGGGTGCAACACGAGGACTTCCCAGGAGGTCACCCATCCTAGTACTACTCTCGCCCAAGCACGCTTAACTGCGGAGTTCTGATGGGATCCGGTGCATTAGTGCTGGTATGATCGCACCCGTCATGTTCCTGCGTCGCAGTCCTCTTAAACCCTCCCTTTCTGATCGCTACAATCGGATTATCTCCCCTTCCATGCCCCACGGCCCACCTGCCGCCTCATGAAACACGCCGTCGCCGATCCCCCACGGGACCTCCCTCCACCAAGCGTTTCCGCCCATAACTTTCGCCTCGGCCGTCCAAAACGCTTGCCGTTTCCGCCGTTCGTCCTCAAACGATGGGATCTTCCATGCGGCAGAAAACGGGGAGAAATCTCAGACGCGCGATTTCGACGGCCCGTATCTTGCGATCGGACGCTCGGATCGACGATCGCCCGGCGCCGATGGCGATGGGAGGGGCCGAACCCATTGGGACGACAAGTGGCAAGCCGGAACAGTACCCTACCCCCGTGAGAGCCAAAAAAGAGGGGTGCAACACGAGGACTTCCCAGGAGGTCACCCATCCTAGTACTACTCTCGCCCAAGCACGCTTAACTGCGGAGTTCTGATGGGATCCGGTGCATTAGTGCTGGTATGATCGCACCCGTCATGTTCCTGCGTCGCAGTCCTCTTAAACCCTCCCTTTCTGATCGCTACAATCGGATTATCTCCCCTTCCATGCCCCACGGCCCACCTGCCGCCTCATGAAACACGCCGTCGCCGATCCCCCACGGGACCTCCCTCCACCAAGCGTTTCCGCCCATAACTTTCGCCTCGGCCGTCCAAAACGCTTGCCGTTTCCGCCGTTCGTCCTCAAACGATGGGATCTTCCATGCGGCAGAAAACGGGGAGAAATCTCAGACGCGCGATTTCGACGGCCCGTATCTTGCGATCGGACGCTCGGATCGACGATCGCCCGGCGCCGATGGCGATGGGAGGGGCCGAACCCATTGGGACGACAAGTGGCAAGCCGGAACAGTACCCTACCCCCGTGAGAGCCAAAAAAGAGGGGTGCAACACGAGGACTTCCCAGGAGGTCACCCATCCTAGTACTACTCTCGCCCAAGCACGCTTAACTGCGGAGTTCTGATGGGATCCGGTGCATTAGTGCTGGTATGATCGCACCCGTCATGTTCCTGCGTCGCAGTCCTCTTAAACCCTCCCTTTCTGATCGCTACAATCGGATTATCTCCCCTTCCATGCCCCACGGCCCACCTGCCGCCTCATGAAACACGCCGTCGCCGATCCCCCACGGGACCTCCCTCCACCAAGCGTTTCCGCCCATAACTTTCGCCTCGGCCGTCCAAAACGCTTGCCGTTTCCGCCGTTCGTCCTCAAACGATGGGATCTTCCATGCGGCAGAAAACGGGGAGAAATCTCAGACGCGCGATTTCGACGGCCCGTATCTTGCGATCGGACGCTCGGATCGACGATCGCCCGGCGCCGATGGCGATGGGAGGGGCCGAACCCATTGGGACGACAAGTGGCAAGCCGGAACAGTACCCTACCCCCGTGAGAGCCAAAAAAGAGGGGTGCAACACGAGGACTTCCCAGGAGGTCACCCATCCTAGTACTACTCTCGCCCAAGCACGCTTAACTGCGGAGTTCTGATGGGATCCGGTGCATTAGTGCTGGTATGATCGCACCCGTCATGTTCCTGCGTCGCAGTCCTCTTAAACCCTCCCTTTCTGATCGCTACAATCGGATTATCTCCCCTTCCATGCCCCACGGCCCACCTGCCGCCTCATGAAACACGCCGTC
Organism: Sapria himalayana; assembly: GCA_029783825.1. Taxonomy (NCBI): domain Eukaryota; kingdom Viridiplantae; phylum Streptophyta; class Magnoliopsida; order Malpighiales; family Rafflesiaceae; genus Sapria; species Sapria himalayana. The sequence goes on along the minus strand of JAREIK010015652.1, from coordinate 10,975 downwards.
GCCGATCCCCCACGGGACCTCCCTCCACCAAGCGTTTCCGCCCATAACTTTCGCCTCGGCCGTCCAAAACGCTTGCCGTTTCCGCCGTTCGTCCTCAAACGATGGGATCTTCCATGCGGCAGAAAACGGGGAGAAATCTCAGACGCGCGATTTCGACGGCCCGTATCTTGCGATCGGACGCTCGGATCGACGATCGCCCGGCGCCGATGGCGATGGGAGGGGCCGAACCCATTGGGACGACAAGTGGCAAGCCGGAACAGTACCCTACCCCCGTGAGAGCCAAAAAAGAGGGGTGCAACACGAGGACTTCCCAGGAGGTCACCCATCCTAGTACTACTCTCGCCCAAGCACGCTTAACTGCGGAGTTCTGATGGGATCCGGTGCATTAGTGCTGGTATGATCGCACCCGTCATGTTCCTGCGTCGCAGTCCTCTTAAACCCTCCCTTTCTGATCGCTACAATCGGATTATCTCCCCTTCCATGCCCCACGGCCCACCTGCCGCCTCATGAAACACGCCGTCGCCGATCCCCCACGGGACCTCCCTCCACCAAGCGTTTCCGCCCATAACTTTCGCCTCGGCCGTCCAAAACGCTTGCCGTTTCCGCCGTTCGTCCTCAAACGATGGGATCTTCCATGCGGCAGAAAACGGGGAGAAATCTCAGACGCGCGATTTCGACGGCCCGTATCTTGCGATCGGACGCTCGGATCGACGATCGCCCGGCGCCGATGGCGATGGGAGGGGCCGAACCCATTGGGACGACAAGTGGCAAGCCGGAACAGTACCCTACCCCCGTGAGAGCCAAAAAAGAGGGGTGCAACACGAGGACTTCCCAGGAGGTCACCCATCCTAGTACTACTCTCGCCCAAGCACGCTTAACTGCGGAGTTCTGATGGGATCCGGTGCATTAGTGCTGGTATGATCGCACCCGTCATGTTCCTGCGTCGCAGTCCTCTTAAACCCTCCCTTTCTGATCGCTACAATCGGATTATCTCCCCTTCCATGCCCCACGGCCCACCTGCCGCCTCATGAAACACGCCGTCGCCGATCCCCCACGGGACCTCCCTCCACCAAGCGTTTCCGCCCATAACTTTCGCCTCGGCCGTCCAAAACGCTTGCCGTTTCCGCCGTTCGTCCTCAAACGATGGGATCTTCCATGCGGCAGAAAACGGGGAGAAATCTCAGACGCGCGATTTCGACGGCCCGTATCTTGCGATCGGACGCTCGGATCGACGATCGCCCGGCGCCGATGGCGATGGGAGGGGCCGAACCCATTGGGACGACAAGTGGCAAGCCGGAACAGTACCCTACCCCCGTGAGAGCCAAAAAAGAGGGGTGCAACACGAGGACTTCCCAGGAGGTCACCCATCCTAGTACTACTCTCGCCCAAGCACGCTTAACTGCGGAGTTCTGATGGGATCCGGTGCATTAGTGCTGGTATGATCGCACCCGTCATGTTCCTGCGTCGCAGTCCTCTTAAACCCTCCCTTTCTGATCGCTACAATCGGATTATCTCCCCTTCCATGCCCCACGGCCCACCTGCCGCCTCATGAAACACGCCGTCGCCGATCCCCCACGGGACCTCCCTCCACCAAGCGTTTCCGCCCATAACTTTCGCCTCGGCCGTCCAAAACGCTTGCCGTTTCCGCCGTTCGTCCTCAAACGATGGGATCTTCCATGCGGCAGAAAACGGGGAGAAATCTCAGACGCGCGATTTCGACGGCCCGTATCTTGCGATCGGACGCTCGGATCGACGATCGCCCGGCGCCGATGGCGATGGGAGGGGCCGAACCCATTGGGACGACAAGTGGCAAGCCGGAACAGTACCCTACCCCCGTGAGAGCCAAAAAAGAGGGGTGCAACACGAGGACTTCCCAGGAGGTCACCCATCCTAGTACTACTCTCGCCCAAGCACGCTTAACTGCGGAGTTCTGATGGGATCCGGTGCATTAGTGCTGGTATGATCGCACCCGTCATGTTCCTGCGTCGCAGTCCTCTTAAACCCTCCCTTTCTGATCGCTACAATCGGATTATCTCCCCTTCCATGCCCCACGGCCCACCTGCCGCCTCATGAAACACGCCGTCGCCGATCCCCCACGGGACCTCCCTCCACCAAGCGTTTCCGCCCATAACTTTCGCCTCGGCCGTCCAAAACGCTTGCCGTTTCCGCCGTTCGTCCTCAAACGATGGGATCTTCCATGCGGCAGAAAACGGGGAGAAATCTCAGACGCGCGATTTCGACGGCCCGTATCTTGCGATCGGACGCTCGGATCGACGATCGCCCGGCGCCGATGGCGATGGGAGGGGCCGAACCCATTGGGACGACAAGTGGCAAGCCGGAACAGTACCCTACCCCCGTGAGAGCCAAAAAAGAGGGGTGCAACACGAGGACTTCCCAGGAGGTCACCCATCCTAGTACTACTCTCGCCCAAGCACGCTTAACTGCGGAGTTCTGATGGGATCCGGTGCATTAGTGCTGGTATGATCGCACCCGTCATGTTCCTGCGTCGCAGTCCTCTTAAACCCTCCCTTTCTGATCGCTACAATCGGATTATCTCCCCTTCCATGCCCCACGGCCCACCTGCCGCCTCATGAAACACGCCGTCGCCGATCCCCCACGGGACCTCCCTCCACCAAGCGTTTCCGCCCATAACTTTCGCCTCGGCCGTCCAAAACGCTTGCCGTTTCCGCCGTTCGTCCTCAAACGATGGGATCTTCCATGCGGCAGAAAACGGGGAGAAATCTCAGACGCGCGATTTCGACGGCCCGTATCTTGCGATCGGACGCTCGGATCGACGATCGCCCGGCGCCGATGGCGATGGGAGGGGCCGAACCCATTGGGACGACAAGTGGCAAGCCGGAACAGTACCCTACCCCCGTGAGAGCCAAAAAAGAGGGGTGCAACACGAGGACTTCCCAGGAGGTCACCCATCCTAGTACTACTCTCGCCCAAGCACGCTTAACTGCGGAGTTCTGATGGGATCCGGTGCATTAGTGCTGGTATGATCGCACCCGTCATGTTCCTGCGTCGCAGTCCTCTTAAACCCTCCCTTTCTGATCGCTACAATCGGATTATCTCCCCTTCCATGCCCCACGGCCCACCTGCCGCCTCATGAAACACGCCGTCGCCGATCCCCCACGGGACCTCCCTCCACCAAGCGTTTCCGCCCATAACTTTCGCCTCGGCCGTCCAAAACGCTTGCCGTTTCCGCCGTTCGTCCTCAAACGATGGGATCTTCCATGCGGCAGAAAACGGGGAGAAATCTCAGACGCGCGATTTCGACGGCCCGTATCTTGCGATCGGACGCTCGGATCGACGATCGCCCGGCGCCGATGGCGATGGGAGGGGCCGAACCCATTGGGACGACAAGTGGCAAGCCGGAACAGTACCCTACCCCCGTGAGAGCCAAAAAAGAGGGGTGCAACACGAGGACTTCCCAGGAGGTCACCCATCCTAGTACTACTCTCGCCCAAGCACGCTTAACTGCGGAGTTCTGATGGGATCCGGTGCATTAGTGCTGGTATGATCGCACCCGTCATGTTCCTGCGTCGCAGTCCTCTTAAACCCTCCCTTTCTGATCGCTACAATCGGATTATCTCCCCTTCCATGCCCCACGGCCCACCTGCCGCCTCATGAAACACGCCGTCGCCGATCCCCCACGGGACCTCCCTCCACCAAGCGTTTCCGCCCATAACTTTCGCCTCGGCCGTCCAAAACGCTTGCCGTTTCCGCCGTTCGTCCTCAAACGATGGGATCTTCCATGCGGCAGAAAACGGGGAGAAATCTCAGACGCGCGATTTCGACGGCCCGTATCTTGCGATCGGACGCTCGGATCGACGATCGCCCGGCGCCGATGGCGATGGGAGGGGCCGAACCCATTGGGACGACAAGTGGCAAGCCGGAACAGTACCCTACCCCCGTGAGAGCCAAAAAAGAGGGGTGCAACACGAGGACTTCCCAGGAGGTCACCCATCCTAGTACTACTCTCGCCCAAGCACGCTTAACTGCGGAGTTCTGATGGGATCCGGTGCATTAGTGCTGGTATGATCGCACCCGTCATGTTCCTGCGTCGCAGTCCTCTTAAACCCTCCCTTTCTGATCGCTACAATCGGATTATCTCCCCTTCCATGCCCCACGGCCCACCTGCCGCCTCATGAAACACGCCGTCGCCGATCCCCCACGGGACCTCCCTCCACCAAGCGTTTCCGCCCATAACTTTCGCCTCGGCCGTCCAAAACGCTTGCCGTTTCCGCCGTTCGTCCTCAAACGATGGGATCTTCCATGCGGCAGAAAACGGGGAGAAATCTCAGACGCGCGATTTCGACGGCCCGTATCTTGCGATCGGACGCTCGGATCGACGATCGCCCGGCGCCGATGGCGATGGGAGGGGCCGAACCCATTGGGACGACAAGTGGCAAGCCGGAACAGTACCCTACCCCCGTGAGAGCCAAAAAAGAGGGGTGCAACACGAGGACTTCCCAGGAGGTCACCCATCCTAGTACTACTCTCGCCCAAGCACGCTTAACTGCGGAGTTCTGATGGGATCCGGTGCATTAGTGCTGGTATGATCGCACCCGTCATGTTCCTGCGTCGCAGTCCTCTTAAACCCTCCCTTTCTGATCGCTACAATCGGATTATCTCCCCTTCCATGCCCCACGGCCCACCTGCCGCCTCATGAAACACGCCGTCGCCGATCCCCCACGGGACCTCCCTCCACCAAGCGTTTCCGCCCATAACTTTCGCCTCGGCCGTCCAAAACGCTTGCCGTTTCCGCCGTTCGTCCTCAAACGATGGGATCTTCCATGCGGCAGAAAACGGGGAGAAATCTCAGACGCGCGATTTCGACGGCCCGTATCTTGCGATCGGACGCTCGGATCGACGATCGCCCGGCGCCGATGGCGATGGGAGGGGCCGAACCCATTGGGACGACAAGTGGCAAGCCGGAACAGTACCCTACCCCCGTGAGAGCCAAAAAAGAGGGGTGCAACACGAGGACTTCCCAGGAGGTCACCCATCCTAGTACTACTCTCGCCCAAGCACGCTTAACTGCGGAGTTCTGATGGGATCCGGTGCATTAGTGCTGGTATGATCGCACCCGTCATGTTCCTGCGTCGCAGTCCTCTTAAACCCTCCCTTTCTGATCGCTACAATCGGATTATCTCCCCTTCCATGCCCCACGGCCCACCTGCCGCCTCATGAAACACGCCGTCGCCGATCCCCCACGGGACCTCCCTCCACCAAGCGTTTCCGCCCATAACTTTCGCCTCGGCCGTCCAAAACGCTTGCCGTTTCCGCCGTTCGTCCTCAAACGATGGGATCTTCCATGCGGCAGAAAACGGGGAGAAATCTCAGACGCGCGATTTCGACGGCCCGTATCTTGCGATCGGACGCTCGGATCGACGATCGCCCGGCGCCGATGGCGATGGGAGGGGCCGAACCCATTGGGACGACAAGTGGCAAGCCGGAACAGTACCCTACCCCCGTGAGAGCCAAAAAAGAGGGGTGCAACACGAGGACTTCCCAGGAGGTCACCCATCCTAGTACTACTCTCGCCCAAGCACGCTTAACTGCGGAGTTCTGATGGGATCCGGTGCATTAGTGCTGGTATGATCGCACCCGTCATGTTCCTGCGTCGCAGTCCTCTTAAACCCTCCCTTTCTGATCGCTACAATCGGATTATCTCCCCTTCCATGCCCCACGGCCCACCTGCCGCCTCATGAAACACGCCGTCGCCGATCCCCCACGGGACCTCCCTCCACCAAGCGTTTCCGCCCATAACTTTCGCCTCGGCCGTCCAAAACGCTTGCCGTTTCCGCCGTTCGTCCTCAAACGATGGGATCTTCCATGCGGCAGAAAACGGGGAGAAATCTCAGACGCGCGATTTCGACGGCCCGTATCTTGCGATCGGACGCTCGGATCGACGATCGCCCGGCGCCGATGGCGATGGGAGGGGCCGAACCCATTGGGACGACAAGTGGCAAGCCGGAACAGTACCCTACCCCCGTGAGAGCCAAAAAAGAGGGGTGCAACACGAGGACTTCCCAGGAGGTCACCCATCCTAGTACTACTCTCGCCCAAGCACGCTTAACTGCGGAGTTCTGATGGGATCCGGTGCATTAGTGCTGGTATGATCGCACCCGTCATGTTCCTGCGTCGCAGTCCTCTTAAACCCTCCCTTTCTGATCGCTACAATCGGATTATCTCCCCTTCCATGCCCCACGGCCCACCTGCCGCCTCATGAAACACGCCGTCGCCGATCCCCCACGGGACCTCCCTCCACCAAGCGTTTCCGCCCATAACTTTCGCCTCGGCCGTCCAAAACGCTTGCCGTTTCCGCCGTTCGTCCTCAAACGATGGGATCTTCCATGCGGCAGAAAACGGGGAGAAATCTCAGACGCGCGATTTCGACGGCCCGTATCTTGCGATCGGACGCTCGGATCGACGATCGCCCGGCGCCGATGGCGATGGGAGGGGCCGAACCCATTGGGACGACAAGTGGCAAGCCGGAACAGTACCCTACCCCCGTGAGAGCCAAAAAAGAGGGGTGCAACACGAGGACTTCCCAGGAGGTCACCCATCCTAGTACTACTCTCGCCCAAGCACGCTTAACTGCGGAGTTCTGATGGGATCCGGTGCATTAGTGCTGGTATGATCGCACCCGTCATGTTCCTGCGTCGCAGTCCTCTTAAACCCTCCCTTTCTGATCGCTACAATCGGATTATCTCCCCTTCCATGCCCCACGGCCCACCTGCCGCCTCATGAAACACGCCGTCGCCGATCCCCCACGGGACCTCCCTCCACCAAGCGTTTCCGCCCATAACTTTCGCCTCGGCCGTCCAAAACGCTTGCCGTTTCCGCCGTTCGTCCTCAAACGATGGGATCTTCCATGCGGCAGAAAACGGGGAGAAATCTCAGACGCGCGATTTCGACGGCCCGTATCTTGCGATCGGACGCTCGGATCGACGATCGCCCGGCGCCGATGGCGATGGGAGGGGCCGAACCCATTGGGACGACAAGTGGCAAGCCGGAACAGTACCCTACCCCCGTGAGAGCCAAAAAAGAGGGGTGCAACACGAGGACTTCCCAGGAGGTCACCCATCCTAGTACTACTCTCGCCCAAGCACGCTTAACTGCGGAGTTCTGATGGGATCCGGTGCATTAGTGCTGGTATGATCGCACCCGTCATGTTCCTGCGTCGCAGTCCTCTTAAACCCTCCCTTTCTGATCGCTACAATCGGATTATCTCCCCTTCCATGCCCCACGGCCCACCTGCCGCCTCATGAAACACGCCGTCGCCGATCCCCCACGGGACCTCCCTCCACCAAGCGTTTCCGCCCATAACTTTCGCCTCGGCCGTCCAAAACGCTTGCCGTTTCCGCCGTTCGTCCTCAAACGATGGGATCTTCCATGCGGCAGAAAACGGGGAGAAATCTCAGACGCGCGATTTCGACGGCCCGTATCTTGCGATCGGACGCTCGGATCGACGATCGCCCGGCGCCGATGGCGATGGGAGGGGCCGAACCCATTGGGACGACAAGTGGCAAGCCGGAACAGTACCCTACCCCCGTGAGAGCCAAAAAAGAGGGGTGCAACACGAGGACTTCCCAGGAGGTCACCCATCCTAGTACTACTCTCGCCCAAGCACGCTTAACTGCGGAGTTCTGATGGGATCCGGTGCATTAGTGCTGGTATGATCGCACCCGTCATGTTCCTGCGTCGCAGTCCTCTTAAACCCTCCCTTTCTGATCGCTACAATCGGATTATCTCCCCTTCCATGCCCCACGGCCCACCTGCCGCCTCATGAAACACGCCGTCGCCGATCCCCCACGGGACCTCCCTCCACCAAGCGTTTCCGCCCATAACTTTCGCCTCGGCCGTCCAAAACGCTTGCCGTTTCCGCCGTTCGTCCTCAAACGATGGGATCTTCCATGCGGCAGAAAACGGGGAGAAATCTCAGACGCGCGATTTCGACGGCCCGTATCTTGCGATCGGACGCTCGGATCGACGATCGCCCGGCGCCGATGGCGATGGGAGGGGCCGAACCCATTGGGACGACAAGTGGCAAGCCGGAACAGTACCCTACCCCCGTGAGAGCCAAAAAAGAGGGGTGCAACACGAGGACTTCCCAGGAGGTCACCCATCCTAGTACTACTCTCGCCCAAGCACGCTTAACTGCGGAGTTCTGATGGGATCCGGTGCATTAGTGCTGGTATGATCGCACCCGTCATGTTCCTGCGTCGCAGTCCTCTTAAACCCTCCCTTTCTGATCGCTACAATCGGATTATCTCCCCTTCCATGCCCCACGGCCCACCTGCCGCCTCATGAAACACGCCGTCGCCGATCCCCCACGGGACCTCCCTCCACCAAGCGTTTCCGCCCATAACTTTCGCCTCGGCCGTCCAAAACGCTTGCCGTTTCCGCCGTTCGTCCTCAAACGATGGGATCTTCCATGCGGCAGAAAACGGGGAGAAATCTCAGACGCGCGATTTCGACGGCCCGTATCTTGCGATCGGACGCTCGGATCGACGATCGCCCGGCGCCGATGGCGATGGGAGGGGCCGAACCCATTGGGACGACAAGTGGCAAGCCGGAACAGTACCCTACCCCCGTGAGAGCCAAAAAAGAGGGGTGCAACACGAGGACTTCCCAGGAGGTCACCCATCCTAGTACTACTCTCGCCCAAGCACGCTTAACTGCGGAGTTCTGATGGGATCCGGTGCATTAGTGCTGGTATGATCGCACCCGTCATGTTCCTGCGTCGCAGTCCTCTTAAACCCTCCCTTTCTGATCGCTACAATCGGATTATCTCCCCTTCCATGCCCCACGGCCCACCTGCCGCCTCATGAAACACGCCGTCGCCGATCCCCCACGGGACCTCCCTCCACCAAGCGTTTCCGCCCATAACTTTCGCCTCGGCCGTCCAAAACGCTTGCCGTTTCCGCCGTTCGTCCTCAAACGATGGGATCTTCCATGCGGCAGAAAACGGGGAGAAATCTCAGACGCGCGATTTCGACGGCCCGTATCTTGCGATCGGACGCTCGGATCGACGATCGCCCGGCGCCGATGGCGATGGGAGGGGCCGAACCCATTGGGACGACAAGTGGCAAGCCGGAACAGTACCCTACCCCCGTGAGAGCCAAAAAAGAGGGGTGCAACACGAGGACTTCCCAGGAGGTCACCCATCCTAGTACTACTCTCGCCCAAGCACGCTTAACTGCGGAGTTCTGATGGGATCCGGTGCATTAGTGCTGGTATGATCGCACCCGTCATGTTCCTGCGTCGCAGTCCTCTTAAACCCTCCCTTTCTGATCGCTACAATCGGATTATCTCCCCTTCCATGCCCCACGGCCCACCTGCCGCCTCATGAAACACGCCGTCGCCGATCCCCCACGGGACCTCCCTCCACCAAGCGTTTCCGCCCATAACTTTCGCCTCGGCCGTCCAAAACGCTTGCCGTTTCCGCCGTTCGTCCTCAAACGATGGGATCTTCCATGCGGCAGAAAACGGGGAGAAATCTCAGACGCGCGATTTCGACGGCCCGTATCTTGCGATCGGACGCTCGGATCGACGATCGCCCGGCGCCGATGGCGATGGGAGGGGCCGAACCCATTGGGACGACAAGTGGCAAGCCGGAACAGTACCCTACCCCCGTGAGAGCCAAAAAAGAGGGGTGCAACACGAGGACTTCCCAGGAGGTCACCCATCCTAGTACTACTCTCGCCCAAGCACGCTTAACTGCGGAGTTCTGATGGGATCCGGTGCATTAGTGCTGGTATGATCGCACCCGTCATGTTCCTGCGTCGCAGTCCTCTTAAACCCTCCCTTTCTGATCGCTACAATCGGATTATCTCCCCTTCCATGCCCCACGGCCCACCTGCCGCCTCATGAAACACGCCGTCGCCGATCCCCCACGGGACCTCCCTCCACCAAGCGTTTCCGCCCATAACTTTCGCCTCGGCCGTCCAAAACGCTTGCCGTTTCCGCCGTTCGTCCTCAAACGATGGGATCTTCCATGCGGCAGAAAACGGGGAGAAATCTCAGACGCGCGATTTCGACGGCCCGTATCTTGCGATCGGACGCTCGGATCGACGATCGCCCGGCGCCGATGGCGATGGGAGGGGCCGAACCCATTGGGACGACAAGTGGCAAGCCGGAACAGTACCCTACCCCCGTGAGAGCCAAAAAAGAGGGGTGCAACACGAGGACTTCCCAGGAGGTCACCCATCCTAGTACTACTCTCGCCCAAGCACGCTTAACTGCGGAGTTCTGATGGGATCCGGTGCATTAGTGCTGGTATGATCGCACCCGTCATGTTCCTGCGTCGCAGTCCTCTTAAACCCTCCCTTTCTGATCGCTACAATCGGATTATCTCCCCTTCCATGCCCCACGGCCCACCTGCCGCCTCATGAAACACGCCGTCGCCGATCCCCCACGGGACCTCCCTCCACCAAGCGTTTCCGCCCATAACTTTCGCCTCGGCCGTCCAAAACGCTTGCCGTTTCCGCCGTTCGTCCTCAAACGATGGGATCTTCCATGCGGCAGAAAACGGGGAGAAATCTCAGACGCGCGATTTCGACGGCCCGTATCTTGCGATCGGACGCTCGGATCGACGATCGCCCGGCGCCGATGGCGATGGGAGGGGCCGAACCCATTGGGACGACAAGTGGCAAGCCGGAACAGTACCCTACCCCCGTGAGAGCCAAAAAAGAGGGGTGCAACACGAGGACTTCCCAGGAGGTCACCCATCCTAGTACTACTCTCGCCCAAGCACGCTTAACTGCGGAGTTCTGATGGGATCCGGTGCATTAGTGCTGGTATGATCGCACCCGTCATGTTCCTGCGTCGCAGTCCTCTTAAACCCTCCCTTTCTGATCGCTACAATCGGATTATCTCCCCTTCCATGCCCCACGGCCCACCTGCCGCCTCATGAAACACGCCGTCGCCGATCCCCCACGGGACCTCCCTCACCAAGCGT